>VCRD01003010.1:0-33221 GCA_006783055.1 Trinorchestia longiramus | reverse complement strand
GTGATATTCGGACTCAGAACACCAAAATTAGTATAAATCAGCTGAGAAACCCCTGACGATTTTTTGGTTGTTACCCTGTGTTATGTATGCAAACATAATCGGTAGGAACACTATAAACAAGATTAAACCACCTCACGGTAAAATTGTGAATCACATCACAGAAATAGCATCCAATCTCTTATAAGCCCATGGGGGAAGTTCCATGGATAATGTTACAAAATCATTGAATGTAACATTGTCTCACACTTTGGCTGACGGACACTTTCCTTCATGCTGTAGCCCTTCAACTTGACGAAACACACAACACAATACAGGCCAATAAATTTTTAATGGAAGCCATCGAAACAGAAAGAACAAACAAAAACAAGTACACAAATTTCATCGACGAGGACAGTGGTAAACTTGATCTTCTGGTACACAGATACCTACATGATAAAATATTCGATCATGCAGCTGTGGACCTCATCCTTCAAATTACTTTCAATGGGCTACAAAAACCGATTCATATCTACAGTGAAAGGGATGGCGGCATTTGGAAGACAATAGTTCAGCCCACAATAACACGGCAAATAAACACATCCCCATTATTAGTCCATCTGAAAAACTACCACTATAGTGATTTATTAATGAAAAAAATGCAAGTAATAGTAAAACCACTTCGTCCAGATAACTAGACAATAATGCCAAGGTAAACACAACAACACCTTTCGCTGGCACCACAAGCACCAACCAGTACCCCACCGAACCTTCACATTTTAATGCAAAATGCTCCGTACAATGTAATGAACGCACTACTTCGAGTAAATACCCTAATTTGAATCACATCAAAATTAAACATATCAACGCACGTAGCCTCAATGACGAATTGAATGACATAGAAGTAATGGTAATAACTGAAGACATTGACATTTCATGCGTATCTGAGACATGGTTTGATCCAAGAATTTAAAGCTCACATTTTAATGTCCCAGCCTATTCACTTTACCGATACAATGGCAAAAAATAAACAATAGAAGTAGCGGATCTTGGATTTTGGATTTACATCAAATAGGTTTACACAACATCACAAATTTTAATCACTAATACCCATCTGCAGTTATACAATTATCTTTAGAGTTTATTCAGAAAACGCTTAGCACAATTTCAGAAACCGTTAAATACTTATCAAAGTGAATATTGTATATCGAAAGAGATACAAAGCTTCGACACTACCGGCAAGTCGTCCACAAATCTTCGACAGCCGCAGCAAGTATTTATGATGGAAATAATTGTGTATATAATTTTGACAAATATTTTGTGTCAAACCAGCCCTCGTTAAATACTTATCAAAGTAAATATGCTCTTGAATATACTCCGAAGCAATTATGTCAAAACATGTTTTTTACCCATTAAAAGAAAAGAAAAATAATTTTTTTGATTCGTGAAAAACGAGCGTGACGAATACATGAGGATACAGCATCGGCAATATTAGGTTTCCTTATTTGTTTCTTTCATCATTTAATTTTAGAATATTTTAAACATGAACTTCAAATAAAGATAAAAAATACGCTTGCCGAGGAAGATGTAGCCGAAATGAAAATTAAAAATCCTGATGTAACTTATCTTTTTTGTATAGATGAACTGAAGTAACCCTTTACACTGCAGTAGTGCGAACAACCACAGAGGTAACTGTCTTGATAAAGGTATTTGTGATCTAGTACTGTTAATACTAGATGTATGTTAATGAGTAAATGTAATGTACAATTATATTGGGTGGGCCGAAAAAAACGAAACACACATTTAATTAGAAATCTTGATTTTTCGTCAACTCGTATTCTACCTTGCCGCATATTATTCGAAAGCTTGTTAATTTGATCTTGAAAATAAAGTTTTGTTATTGTTGTGTACTGTAAAATGGCTTCTCAGCTAGATAAACAAGTGGAGGTGTCTGCACTTCTTCGTGCGGGAAGATGAAAAGACTTGGACAGTTAACCTGGTGAGAGAGAGAAGAAACGACCAGTAATTGTCTCTCGGTGAGGTGGATCAGAGTGACCGTACCTTGTCAACAATGAGGCATCCAGCATTCGTCATTTCACTCGGTTTCAGTGGATCAAATGGTGTCGTGATACCCCTGATCTGGTTTCCGATCGGATACCGGTTGACAGCCAGGGAGTACGAGGACAAGTTAGCCAACATTCTGGGCCCCTGGACCATTAACTCATATGACATGCTATCTGTCACTGTTGTGTTTCAACAGAATAATGCCCTAGCACACTCATCCAATCGTGTGCAGGGCTTTCTGCAAGAACAGAATTTCTCCATCTGCCCGAAGGACATGTGACCTCCATACTCGCGACGTGAATCCACTAGACTACGGCTTCTGGCCGCACATTGATGCCAAGGCCTTCAGCATTCCCCACCCAAACGTCACCGCCATTAGTGCATCCGTTCTCCGAGAGGGGATGACCATGATTACGGACTATGTTGGCAAGACCTGCAAAACCTTCAGGTGCCGTCTCGAGGCCATGATCGCTGTAGATAGCGGTTATATTAGATAGAATTGAATATTAGACCGGCATTTTTATTGCCTGAAAATTCTACTCACTTTGGTCAAGGAGTTTATGTGGTATTTATGGCAGAATTTAGATTTAGGATTTGTTCCTTTTTTTCAGCCCACCCGGTAATACTAGGTGCATTTTAACACGTTAAGTGCGGTTGCCTAGCCGGTGCAAATTTTTACTTTGTACATAAAGTCACTAGAAAGATTTGAAAAAATTACAGAACCTAACCTGAGTGACCCACCGGTGGGTCATTTCGCACTTAACGTGTTAATGAGTAGGTGTAAAACTCGTAGACTACATGTAACATTTCTAAAATCGTTCAGGTTTTACCTATCAATATTTGTGCCCTGATGAATTATTTTTCATTGAGTGAGTAAATCTAATACCTATAAAATTTAAAGTTTATATGTAAATTACTGGGTAAATTTTAAACTTCTAATATCGTTTAGGCACTAATTTATTCTGTGTTTGGAATATCAATGCTAGTTTGGTGTTATTGAGTGTATTAAATAAAGAGCGTAAAGTTAAAAATTGGAATCACTTTTTATGAAGATCTGTTAAACATTCACTCATTAAGATAGAAAACATAAAAAAATGAGCGTATAAAATATTTACAGCAGAGATCAAGAAAAAAATACTTTTAGTTTTCTTGAAAATTTACAGCAGAAGTTACGATCGCAAATACTTTTCTGCTTCTATAACATTAACAACAAAAATGAAAATAGAAAATACTTCGAAAAAATATCCGTATTAATATTAAGGGCAGGGATTTATAAACGAAGTATTTTAAGAAAAAAAAATTATTATATATTTATTACAGACATAAAAGTAGAGAGTTCTTTTTATACAAAATAGATACTACATCTAGAGATGGAATTCAGTTTGTCACAAAAAAAATAATATTTCATATCCTGCCTGTAGGTTACGATGACTTCATTTCTATGTAGATGCTGAAATGCGAGACTAATATTACAAGGTGATGGTAAAAGGCTGATGGTCAAATGCTGATAGTACAAGGCTTACAGTATAAAGCTGACAGTACAAAGCTGATAGTACACGTCTGATAGTAGAAGGCTGGCAGTACCAGGCTGACGTTACAAGGGTGATAGTACAAGGCTGATCATACGAGTCTGACAGAACAAGTTTGATNTATTTATGGCAGAATTTAGATTTAGGATTTGTTCCTTTTTTTCAGCCCACCCGGTAATACTAGGTGCATTTTAACACGTTAAGTGTGGTTGCCTAGCCGGTGTAAATTTTTACTTTGTACATACAGTCACTAGAAAGATTTGAAAAAAATTACAGAACCTAACCTGAGTGACCCACCGGTGGGTCATTTCGCACTTCGCGTCTTAATGAGTAGGTGTAAAACTCGTAGACTACATGTAACATTTCTAAAATCGTTCAGGTTTTACCTATCAATATTTGGGCCCTGATGAATTATTTTTCATTGAGTGAGTAAATCTAATACCTATGAAATTTAAAGTTTATATGTAGATTACTGGGTAAATTTTAAACTTCTAATATCGTTTAGGTACTAATTTATTCTACGTTTGGAATATCAATGATAGTTTGGTGTTACTGAGTGTATTAAATAAAGAGCATAAAGTTAAAAATTGGAATCACTTTTTATGAAGATGTGTTAAACATTCACTCATTAAGATAGAAAGCATAAAAAATGAGCGTATAAAATATTTACAGCAGAGATCAAGAAAAAAATACTTTTAGTTTTCTTGAAAATTTACAGCAGAAGTTACGATCGCAAATACTTTTCTGCTTTTATAACATTAACAACAAAAATGAAAATAGAAAATACTTCGAAAAAATATCCGTATAAATATTAAGGGCAGGGATTTATAAACGAAGTATTTTAAGAAAAAAACTTATTATATATTTATTACAGACATAAAAGTAGAGAGTTCTTTTTATACAAAATAGATACTACATCTAGAGATGAAATTCAGTTTGTCACAAAAAAAATAATATTTCATATCCTGCCTGTAGGTTACGATGACTTCATTTCTATGTAGATGATGAAATGCAAGACTAATATTACAAGGTGATGGTAAAAGGCTGATGGTCAAATGCTGATAGTACAAGGCTTACAGTATAAAGCTGACAGTACAAAGCTGATAGTACACGTCTGATAGTACAAGGCTGGCAGTACCAGGCTGACGTTACAAGGGTGATAGTACAAGGCTGATCATACGAGGCTGACAGAACAAGTTTGATAGTACAAGGCTGACAAAACAAGGCTGTTAGTAAGAATTTTGCTGTCAGATTGCATGGACAGGCTCATACAGTTCAATGAACGCCTACTTAAAAATGAATTACTATGCGGGAAGAGTAAAACATCCCAGGGAACAGTAAAGCAATTTGCACAAATACTTTGTGAGGTTTTTTGAAATGCTGAAAAATAACTACTTATTTCTTTAAAAAATATTGCCTTCTATTATGATAGAAAAAGAGATATATATATTTATTTTCATAGATATCTTTCAGAAATACATATCTATTGCAATTCAGTGTTACAAGTAATAAACGTTTTCCACTCACTTCTAGCTGAACTTCAAGAAAAATGAGTGAACAGCTATTTCGTGCCCAATAGGAAGACTATCTTGGGCGTGAACTATAGTAGTATAAGTCAAGTATCTTGCGTCTTTGTCCTATGTGCTTGAATAAAATTTGGTTTTAAATTTTTACTTTAGCTATGCTTACAAAAAATTGTGCTCTTCTGCTTTCATGAAGGTTTGACCTCTAGTATTATTTTACGTCCTATCATTGGGTCATTTTTTTTAAATATTTAGGTTTGTAGGTCCTGAAGTTTTTCATGCAGTCATCACATGAGGGTAGGAGGGGTGGCATTGTAGAATCAATTAAGGAAATTAGAAACAATAAGTCTGTAATTTCCCAACGTGCATTATGCTTCACTGCGCTACATTCTTGCATGCAGGGACCAATGAGTCAATATTGTTTTGAATGTTTGTGTAAAAATTATATGTTTATTGATTCATATTAACTAAGATTGTGCAGAAATTTATATTTATTAGGCACTTGAATGCAGACAAATCGAGCTGACCTCACACTGGGGGATTTGGGCAGCGAAATAATTGCTTTCCTAGTATTTTCAAAGTTATTAACTCTTAAGTTACGCTTTTTAATTTTTGTATTCGACCAACAAAATGAACTTATGAGTATATTCTTAGTTGGTGTTCAATTTTATTCTACGAAATTATTTAAATCTAATATGAAGGAAACCCTTATAAGCCTTGGCTTTCAAAAGGTAACAGAGATAAGACGCTGTTTTATATGTAATGGTACTACCTTCATTGTAATACTCCATGTCCCTTTCCTGCAATAAACCTAAACATATAAATCAAGTATCTAGTATAAATCAACGCTGTGGTCTTTTCTTTAATAAAATTAAGAGCTAATGATGTAATGGACACTTAAGCAGAAAAATAAAATACGAGTAAATACATAAATAAAACTGATAAACGGTGATATTGATACCATTAGGAGTTGCAATAAAGCGCATCGTGTTAGTTGTCAATGGCAAAATGATTTTGAATATTTTCCACGTTAGATATAAGATGAAATTTGTTCAAGAAAAAAATCGTAAAAGAGTCTCGGAACCAGGTTCCTTTGTCAGTATTCAGTCCGTCATCGCATGGTGTTGGTGGATGCGCTGAATCAAGATTAATAAATAATAAAACGTCTGACCTTAATCTTTTCGCTGAATTCTCCAAACAAGGCCTGATTCTAAAGTATTCGTAGATTCAGTCTTACGATGTCTGGTTCGAAAGTATTTGCTGATTCAAATGTGGAAAACATGTATTGGACTGGGCAGGTTGAGGTGGGATCATTCCACTTCGTGAATAAATCGTAAATATTCTTTAGACGATAGAATGTCGCAGCTCTGTCAGGCGACTGCTAGTTCTGTCATAGTTCTCGTTAATTTACTCTAAATATCTATCAAAGTTCTTCCGAGTTAGTTACCGTTAGTGGTCAGTAAATTCCATCTAATATACTCATAATAATAATAAGAAAAGTTTTACTGCCTACTTTAGAGAATCAATCATTGCACTGGTACAATTTACCTTCTGCTTTTTAAGAGGAATACCCTCTTCAGGAACAAGATCAAGTAGCACTCGACATCTCAGTGTGACTGAAGTTGTCAGGTTGAAGAAGCTCTCTATTTTAGGATTATTCTCTCGCTTCTTAGTAAACAGGAAACTTGTGTGCGCAATTCTGTCTTCATTTGTTCGTTTCCGTTCATCGGTTGAGAGGTTGGTTGTTCATCTGACCTCGCACTTCACATTTGCGCGTCTTGGTGGTATTTAGATCTGGCTGCGCACGAGGCTATAGAAATGTGAGTGAATGCGTAGCATGGTTATGGTCATCCTTGTTATGGTAGTTTCGTAAATTCAAGATGAAGTATAATTTATGTTCTTGTAAAATTCGGTACCGTTAAAGATCGTTCATGAACAGTGGAGATTGAGCGCATAGGCTTCTTGTGTATTGTTTTAGAATTTGTCAGCTGTCCATGATTATTTTACAGGTAATTGTTTTTGAAATTATCTTTAATGGTGAGGAACTCTAGTACTTTCCATTCGTGTCTCTATATCGGGAGCTGGTTTAAAAATCAAAACAGAGGAAATTCGGGACTGGTTAAACTTCTGGAAATGGAGAGGTACCTGAACACGCCACTTTCTTCCTACGAATCTAAATTCAATCTCTTGTGCTGTGAAACCGAACATTTCAATCACGTGCTCTCTTTTCCAGCCGGAAGAGAATAAATACACCATGATTCCTTGAATCCCCATTTTGTATAAACAATGCGGTCTTTCGTATCTGGGTGTACTATCTTGAATAAAACTCGCTTCATTAACGAAACGAACGTGAACCCTGGAAGGGTTATAGATC
The DNA here is from genome assembly GCA_006783055.1 of Trinorchestia longiramus. Taxonomy (NCBI): domain Eukaryota; kingdom Metazoa; phylum Arthropoda; class Malacostraca; order Amphipoda; family Talitridae; genus Trinorchestia; species Trinorchestia longiramus. The sequence continues at coordinate 25,755 of VCRD01003010.1, read as the reverse complement.
CTCCGTAGCCATTCATTTGCGGTGTACTCTTTTTCATTTCCGTCTTGCCCAACTTATAATTTTTCACAGTAATAGCTTACGGTGTTTCATTCAATGTGTCATATAACATGAAACATTTCGTTGGTGTGAAGAGGCGATCGTTCGTTAGTATATTGGTTTCATATGTATCTGAACTTTCGCCCTAAGCGTTCGTAATTTTTTTGCACTGCATGATTCTTGAACCCCCATAGTTAGCAGGGACTCTAGTGCATAGGTGTTCTGTGTTACAAAATTTATCAAAACTTGTATTACCAAGACTAATTCTCTGATCAAGTTGCACAAATGACAGAACACACATGAGGGGGGGGAAGGGGGTTACCCCTTTGGAGAGTCTGTATTCTGAATATTTTCTCAGGGCTGATAAAATTTCTCCCGAAGAGAAAGAAGCTTTCTTCAAAAAGCTCGACGACTTCATTGCTGCGTACTCTGCGCACACCATCGAAGATAACGAAGACGATGACGACGAGAGTCTAGACACCTCCAGGAGCTCTAGGCCTCGGAAGAGAGACGAGCCGAAGGAAGAGGCTTCCACGGAGTTCACCCACTTCAGCAGAGGGACATCAGAGCGCAAGACGCTTGAGGGGCGACTCTCTCGATGTGAGTATTTCTCGCTCGGATCTCGAATCAATCTAGTTATGTTTTAGAACTCTCTGTACTACTACGTTTCATTGAACTTGGGATATCCTAATCAATGTAGACGAGACTAGTTAACTTTTCTTAACCCTTTAGCGACGAATTTCTTCCTAGTTTCTACGTTTAAGCTCACAAAGACCGTCTGTACACTGATGCAATGAAGCACGCCGAGAGCCAGGCTGCCCAAAAACTACTGTAACATGCCGCCGCGTTTAAACCTAGTGCCAACCTCGTATTGCTCATTGTCTAATTATTAGAACAATTCTCCCAAAAACCGTAAAAGAGGACCGTATTGTCCTTTTCATCGCTAAAGGGTTAAAGTTCACTGTGGCGGGAAGAGATCAAAAAAATAAACTCGGCTCAAAGAAGTTATGGAATGAAAGCTCTAAAGTATATCCATTAATAATCACTGAAGACTGAATGCGTGACACTACTTCTGCAGAGTCGTGAAAATCTTAAATAATTTCTATGGTAGTTGGTGAACTCACGCATAAAATAAGCTTGCTTGCAACCGAATGGTCGACACTATGTATAGAACAGATGTTCTTAACGGTTTCAAATCAGAAAAACTTCCATGAAACTGTTCTGAAGTAGAATATTCAGAGTACGAGAATTTTATTCGCTTCCCCTCATCGAAGCTTTTTTCCTTTTTAACCCCAAAACAAATGTTTTTTGGTAAAAAAATATTGCGCTATTAAGCGCTCTTAATGCAAAATCTTCCATGTGATTTCTTTTAACTTTAAGAATATATACTTAGAGTAATACTAACAAAGATAATTTGTAATGCCCTTCAACTATGATACGGATCGGTTTTCTGTAATTCTGGCGTTGAAAGATAATTACTGCAAGATTAGCAACTAATACCTTCAACGATGATTTTCTTTAAACTTGTACCAGCTTGTTTACATACTGTCAACTTTCAATCATTGGCATTTCCTGTACTTGTCGCATGATGCATTCATGCAGTGTTCAGTTTTAGTTTTAGTTCTGCGTTGTTGAGTTCTGTTCTCGAAACTCTCGTCAATGTAAAATCTTGTCATTGATGTTCCGAATTTGATCACTTGAAAAGGTTGATAAGTATTTTCTGAATACATTCACTCGAAACAAAGCGACGCTCTGACAACGATGAGAAATTTAATTTCTGCTGTACTTTACCCGTAAACTGCGATTTTCATCAAAGTGTCGTGCCAGTGACAGGTCGAAACTGCTATAGAATCGTACAATTAGTATGAAAAGTATTAAAGCGAAATTGAAATATAAAATTTGTTCCGAACAACTTCTGTTGCAACATTTTCCTTCATACCCACAACTGGCATATTAAAAAGCAATTTCACTAAAGCTTAATTTCTTTGAAATTGTAGGATATTTATCACACGGGGCCGGCCTGCAGTGTGTATGGACTTTGCAATCAAAGAGTAAATTTTAGTTTACCAAAAACTTCAGTCTTCCAAATTTCTTGGTCAAATATCTGAACTGTAAAAATATTTAGAAGCATTTCTTTGATCCTCGGCTTCCAAATAATTTTAGAATAGAAACTAGAGAATCTTGATTCGGAATTCAGAAGTCTAAGTTCACTTGAATTTAGATTTCACAAATTTTTTTATCCTTCTAAAGACAAAATTATCTATTTACTTAAGTACTAGAACTTTACTAACCTTGAATACGCTTAAAGAAAGAAGCTTGCACCGTAGTTTTAACATTAAACTTGTAGAGTTTGAATTCGAAGCGCCTTTCCTAGTTACATTGTTTTTGCTTGTTATTGTTTGTTACATTGCTCCTAGTTACATTGTTAAAGCAATAACATACATTGTTATTGCTTTAGCTGGTTGCTCTGTCCTAGTCAATTCTTAAACTGCGAATTCGAATGAATTTATTAGATGTTGAAAGTCATAGCTGTTAAATTAAACTACAGGCACACCCTTAAAACTATCCTTTTTTTGAAACCGGCTTGCTACGAACGAGAGCGTTGTCCCCAATCATTTAGACCTAATGAGTGAATATTACTTTTCCAGCCTCGACTGTCCCAAAGCGCCGAAGCGCTTCTCTCTGTCAGACACCTGTGCCCGACCCCAGGACTGGTTGCACCTACATGCTTGTCAAGGGCCACATGCCATCATGGAAGGGCATGTGCAAGCACTGCGGGGAGTTCATAAACATGGACAGCCACATGTTCTTCATGAAGTGTTCCACAGGCAATCCTGAAGACGAGATGTTCTTCACAAAGGTCTTGGGAACTGACCATTTCCCTTCTTCTGGGCTTAGGAACCCTCGTGACTCCACGCCCGCCCCTTGGCCGAAGTCGGAAGACCGTAGTTCAAAAGCTCCTGAAGCAGAATTCCCTGCTCCTACTGAACAAGTTGATGTCAAAGAGGAGTCATGCACTCAACGTGAAGCCTCTTCTACGGCAGAGGGAAAGGATGAGCCAGAATCCATCAACGTGGAACCCTGCGAAGCTACGTCTGTAGAATCTGAAGAAACGGACGATCCACAATCAGAGACTCCAAACTTGGTAGAACTGCTGTACGACCGTAATACAGGGGCCGTCACTGTCAGGGATGGCTTGAGGGAAGTCAACGTCAGACAACCAAGAAGGAGAAATGGAGACTAAATATTGAAGTTCCTATTTCTTTACTTCTTCGAAGAACATGGTTTTGATAGTAGTTACCGTTAAACGAATGGATCTAGTGTCGCGTAAAAGCTTTTGTATTGCATTCTAAAATACACTATCCTTTCAGTTTCTTTTTTTTATTCAACACAATATCTAAAACTTTTTAGACTAGAACATTCTTAGCAAGGCTATATGAAAGATAAATTCAACAAGCTGCAGTGAACATCCAGTTCGAACGAAAAATTGGGCCAACTGCGTCAATTCATTAAAAAAACCGCTTTAGGGAACTGTTACGAGAAAAATGCGCTTTGGTCATTAAAATCTTGTATTGAAAGCACAACTTATCTATTAATAAATCTCGGTTGTCGAGTTGAAGAAGCGTCTGTTTCTTGCTGTACTAGCCCAATTTACAAATTTCGAACACATTCCTTCTCGAGGAAAACTTCATTATGAAGACTTATTTTTTAAAGGTTCCGAAAATGATTGGTTCGTCCAAAGTATTGCCGGTTTGTAACTTCTAATACTTGAAACACAGCACTTCGCAGCAAAAAGATTTACCCTCTGAAAACGAGGTCCTCCAGTGACAAGTAGTTCATGCATGGAAAGTTGACCTAGTGATGCGGATCGTTTGTACAGATAGACTCCAGCTGCACATAATCAAAAGCTTTTGGGTCAACTCGGCTAGATGTAAGCATGATGGTAGGGAACAGTAACCCAGAGGTAGTCAGATTGCAGAGGGATGATCACCTACAATAAATGGATGTAGTGACCTATAACCTCGAAATAAGCATTTGTAATACTAATATATTACCCAGGATTTCATTGCCGGGGAAAACTTCCTCTAGTCGTTAGTTTCAGTAAATTTCATAAGCACAGCTATTAGCAGCTGGGATCAAAAACTTGCAGAGCAGAAGTAATCCGAACCAAACTACCTTGAATTCATGGGCACAAGAAGAATGCTCAACTGCGTAAACTTCTTAACACGCTGGCTCCGGTTGCCTGACCGGTGTTAATCTTGAATATGTACGCGTAGTCACTAGAAAGATCTGAAAAAATTACAGAACCTAACCCAAGTGGTCCACAAACGTACCACTTTGTAGTCAACGTGTTAAAAGCGTGAAGTTCGTGGTGAGGCTGGCCAATTCAAAACTCGAGGGATATGTTGGAAGATGGTCACGAGAAGCAAATTCTTCATACTCTGTACTCCGTACGGGTAACATGATTCCTGAACTCCCATTTAGAGGCACATAGATCCTTTGTTCAGTTGGTTTTTTTTCAAAACATGTTTTCAGTCATTCAAATTGTTTGGTTGGAGTTTAATTTCATACTAAGTTTCGTTCAATCACCAGGGAGTCAAAACATTACAGACCGTGCTCATTTGCACTGTCCAAGTTTATTTTACACAGTGCAAGTCTTAATAACACTACAGAGATTGCCACCTTTCGATCATACCGTAGGAAAGACACAAGTAGTTCACGGATGGTGAAATGTTCAAGGTACGGAAGGGACAATCTAAATACTCCGTTCATCGCCAAGACAGTTTCCAATGGCCTCTCGTACCAATAGTGTATGTGCTCGTGTATAGTGAGGAGTCAAGGCCTCGGATGGTTCAGAACTCGGGCTAATTTCATACCATTAATCAGTAGACATGGAACCATGTTGCGAAGAGATGGGTTTTGTTCACAAAAAGTTTTCTAGCATCCTATAACTACAGATAGCTTAGCCATCCACGAAGTGTAGGATCCTCAAGTTTCTCACAAGGAGCTAAGTTAATCTTAGGCTAGTGACCCTATCTAGGTGACTCTACATTCCCCGGAGATATCCTGAGCTGCTAACAATAAATATATGTAGCAGCATCGGCTGTGATGATCTTACGTTGAATTTAGCATCTAGGAGTAGAGTTACTGACTCTTAAGAACTGACTGGCCTGTTTACTTCAGGCCTTTTTTATTCTTCTTGTAGAGGTCACCAATATTTCAGCAAATCCAGCTCAAGCACAGTAATTTGAGCGTATTTCTGGCTCCTTGTATTTTGATTTGCTTTACATTTGCTTTGTGGCCCAACATGCAGTTTCTGCTAGCGTCATGGTTCTTCAGCGCAATCACTAAAATAATAACGCTAACAATAATAGGTTTTTTATCCCACTTCACAGAATGTGCACTTGATATCCTTTGACTAGCGGTGCTGATTGTAATCTGCTCGCAGCAACACACACAAGTCTCTGGTTCTAGCCCCCACAGAGTTCTGGAATTTTTCCAGCTTGCGATTAAAGACACCAGGTAGACTATATCTTCAACACCCAGGCCATCTAGGGCCCTTACGAGGCTATATCTCTAGTCTCGAAACAGAAGGGCACGATCAGTGATTGAAAGCATACTCGTGTTATGATGTTGCCATGAACAATTTAAATCCTGTCGGCTATTTGTGTATACATGTATATTATATCGGAGATTGAGCTTGTTTGGATATTTCCGAACAGCAGCACGAGTATTCGTGAATATCCTTGAATTGACAGCGAATGTCTGCAGATAAATTCACAAAAAGGGAAAGCAAATAACTTTGAGTATCTGCGCACAAGGGCAGTAAATATCTGTTTTATAATATTCGCCACCAGGAGCTAAGGCTATCCACGGATAGGAACAGCGAATATCCGTGAACAGGAGGCGGGCGGGAATACCCTTAGCCAGCAGTCGTGCTATCCCCCCGATGGCCGGTCGTAAAGGACCGTTATCGGCCCGGCCAAATGGACCGGCCATCGCACGAATGTTTAAATTAGGCGCAACGCGAACTGCTACAATAAAATCAGCCCCGTCGGGGGGGGATCCGGTCAGGGGGACTTTTGTTCTTTGTTTACGTAAGGCGCTCGGTTTGTTTGAGAGTAGAGTTTGTTGTGGTTGCATTGTTTAGCATTCTACGTTTTTTTTATTATCGTTTTGTCTTCATACGTTTGCTTTCATTTGCGCTGTTCTAAACCTTGAAAATTTTTGTTTTGTTTGCTGTTCATTTATGCAAGTGCCTTGGATTACATCTTTTTATTTTACTATTTTTGACTGCTGTGGTGAGTGTTCTGCTGACTGGCATGATGACTGGTCTGTTGACTGCTCTGTTGACTGCTCTGTTGACTGCTCTGTTGACTGCTCTGTTGACTGCTCTGTTGATTGCTCTGTTGACTGCTCTGTTGACTGCTCTGTTGACTGCTCTGTTGACTGTTGTGTTGGCTGCTTAGTTGACTGGTCTGTTGACTGGTGTGTTGGCTGCTTAGTTGACTGGTCTGTTGACTGGCCTCTTGATTGACCAGTTGACTAACCTGTTGACTGGTTTGCTGACTAGCTTGCTGGCTGAGTACTACACAACCTCCATTCACACTTCACGATTAATAAAAATAAAGCTTGGGTGTTTCACTTATGTAATAAGAATTGAAAAGTAGTGGAATACGGGTCTCAATTCAGCTCTAGAATAACTTAACTACTGCAGAATGAAGGATTCTCTAGTCATGGTGAAAGGATATTTGTCTGGTCACGGTGAAGGGATAGTTGTCTGGTTACGGTGAAAGGATAGTTGTCTAGTCACGGTGAAAGGATAGTTGTCTAGTCATGAAAATACAAAAAGAAGCAAAATTTCTTGTAAGTTTCGTACAAACCGAAAGATGTTCAAGCAGGACGAGAGTTTTTCTTTATGTCTCGCTTGCCCCAAGGACAGCTTATTCATTTTTCAATACAAGCTTGACAATCGTGCTTCAAAAGTTATGTTCTTCAAAAAAAAGTAAAGGAAGAAGGGGCCAAGGGGGAAGAATCACACACTTGGCTGCTGATTTTAGCATTATTTCCTTATTTTAGCTCCTATTTCGTTGCTGCTCGCCTTTATTTTACGCAGTGTGTGTGAGGCTCTATATTTTGTCAGGGTCGCCGACTTAACTGTCTGTACAGACCGCAGAGAAAGGAGAAAGCGGGAGAACTGAGAAGCTTCTCTCATTGCATGAGTCTGTTGTGTAATATGTATGTTTGAATACTTGATCCATATCCTAACTTGAGGTGTGCAGTGTGCATATGTATAGCATATTTTGTTCCTTATTTGCAGGGTCACCATGCTGAAACAGATCAGCATGCGAAAACAGGTCTCCATGCTGAAACAGGTGTCATGAAGCATGTTATAAAGCATAGGTTTGTGCTTCATATGTAGTCACAGCGCTCCACTCGCGGGAACAGCGCCGTCGCGCACTAAACGAAACAACTGATAAAGCCGCGCAGCATAGGCACAACAAAGGCACATTCAGATGGAGTGTAAGAGAGACTCTACAGCAAGAAATGGAAGAAACAATAATAGTAGGCTCACATAAAACAGGGCGACGCAGAGAGACGCGAGGATTTGGAGGCCAGATTTAGGAAAATAAGGGTGACCTATCGCAATGTAAGGGTGGAAGTCTTTCACATTATGTGATAGGTAGGGTAAGGGTTAGTTAATCGAAGGGCAATTAAAGTAAAATTATTATACCGATCAACAACAGTAGATCTCACACGTGTGCTAAAACACGTGTATGCGTTTGGAGGAATGCCCTATGGGAAGGAAATAGCGGTTTTTTTTAACACGTTGCCTCCGATTGCCTGATTGGTGTAAAACTTCACTTTGTACGCATAGTCACTAGAAGGATCTTAACAAATTACAGAACCTAACCTCAGTGGTACACATAGGCTACGTACCACTTCGGAGTCAACGTGTTAAGGTGGCATTTGCTAGTGTTAAATTTATTATATTCTCGACACCAGTGTTGAATCCCCAGTGTAAATGGCAGGTGTGAAGGTTAATATTATGTCAAGATAGATAAAATTTGAGTTAGGGTAAATTCTCGTATTTTGATGAGAACGACTTCATTAAATTTTGATTGTTCTGTGTTGCACCTAGCTAATTAGCAGTTAACATTGCGATTATCTGTTAATAGGTATAATATTTGTGGTTCATCTATCGTATACAGAAAATTGAATTCATTTATTTATATCTGTGAGCCTTTAAAATGACATATGCTAATATTTTTTCTGTGTATTCATTTTCCTTCTCACGACTGCCATTGAAAAATTGGGAACCTTTTAATCATTTCCTTTATGTGGAAGACTAAGGCCCCGCTAAAGGTGATTGTCATATACAGGGTGGCCCATAAGTAAAGTACCTTTTTAAAATTATTATAGCTATAAAACTAAAAATGGTAAAGAAATTTTTATAAATGAAACAATAAAATGCGTTTAACTATGGAATAAAATATCTTTTAAATGACCTCCATTATTAGTCAAACAATGGTGTGCTCTTTCAACTGTGCTGTTCATTACTTTCCATAATGTCTCTGGTGAAATATTGTTCATCTCTTGAATGATGTTTAGTTTCAATTGCTGTAAAGTATCAGGCGTTTCAATGAAAAGATTTTCCTTTAAGTATCCCAGAGAAAAAAAATCAGGAGCTCTTAGATCTGGATATCAAGGCGGCACGGTATATCCCAGTGGATATATCGTGTCCACTGGGATATACCGTATGGTCCAATGATCCTCGAAGACGCGATGCCCCACCACACTGTTACTTCAGATGGGTGAAGTGGACGTTTATGAATTTCTTTTGGATTTTCTGAAGCCCAGAATCTGCAATTTTGCTTATTAACAAAGCCATTGAGGTGAAATGTGCCTCATCACTTATTGTTAAATTATTTACAAAGTTTTCTTTTTCTGCAAGTTGCAGAAATCTATTCGCAAAATCTAATCGCTTTTGGTAGTCCGTAAGATGGAGTTCTTGAGTTATTTGAATTTTATTTAAATGATACTCTAGATCTTTTACCAAAATACGTTGCAGTGAGGTACGTGACATTCTCATTTGAATTGAACGTCTCCTAGTTGATGTTTTGAGCAGATCAGCAACACTCGTTGCAACAAGCTGAATTGAAGCACCAGTTTGTATGGTCCGTGGCCTGTCACAACGTTGTCTGTCTGCTGTTGTCCCAGTTTCTCTAAATTTCAATACCAGTTTTTTATGAACTTCTTCGAAAGACTTCTTTCAATAACATAAATATTCCCATAATTCCTTTGAACTGCAGTAACCGAACAATTATATAAGAAGTAAAGTTCTACTATTTTTGTTCGTTGTTCCATTACGTATCGATTCATTTTGGGGGTGGATTTTATAAATTTTTTGAGCCATATGTTGTGATTGTCAGTAGATTTGATACGCGGGTAGAAAACTTTGAAATCTCCTCATTCATTCTGAATTAACTAAATCTCTTTACCTTTTGTAGTTTTATTGCTATAATAGTTTTTAAAAAGTACCTTACTTATGGGCCATCCTATATATTACATTAATTATTTATGTCATTTAGAAGCATTACTTAAGAATAACGAGAAAACAGCATGCAGAAAAACCCTGCTCTGGAAACCAAAATTACGTAAATTATGAGAGAGAGAGGAACTCATTGTCAATCAATCATTGTACAATTAATAGTAAGCCAAGCATTCTGTATTAAATTAATCAAATAATAACAAGTAAGCATTTCATTCCGCATCACCACACAAATCACCATACGGAAACACGTCTCCATGAGGGCCGCTGAGGCCGGATGCACGTGTGTACACCGTAGCTCCCCAGTAAGTATTAACGAGTGAGGCCATATTATTCTTTTTGCATCCAGCCAATCGGAAACTGAGAGTAGAAATAACTCTGTAAGGAATTGGCTGAGAAATTAAAATGCAGCATGTGATAAAAAAACACGAGAATGAACTCAAGCATGTGGATGATACGTTATACTTTGGGGTTACGTGTAGTTTGTATTGCACGTTGGGGTCACGTGTAACTGATGTTGCATGTTGGGTTCACACGTAAGTTATGCTGTACGTTGGGGTCACATGTAAGTTATGCTGCACGTTGGGGTCACACGTAAGTTATGCTGTACGTTAGGGTCACATGTAAGTTATGCTGCACGTTGGGGTCATGTGGAAAAGGTTAGCCTCGAAGAGAAGATCTGGCTGGAGAGTAGCTCCTGGAGCACCTGAGGGGTCGCCGCGCCCTTATATTGAACCAGGCTGTCGAAGTGCAAGAAGAAGAGGGCGATAATTCTCAGCGAGGCTGGGTGAAGAAATGCGGGGACTGGGGAGGACTGGTGCTCGGGTAGCTGGGGAAAGCTAAAAAGGAAAGTTAAGCAGGGCCGAGGGGAACGTGGGGCTGAAGGGAGGACCGTAACAGAACACCAACATAGAGTAATAACTAGAGTAGAATACGACAATAGAAACGAACCGCTCGGCTTATATTTGGCTGCTACCCAAATCCCATGCCGTGTAAAATAAAAGCACCAACGACGCCCGTGCACCCCAATCACGTAAGCTAATTCAGTCACGAACGTGCACTTCACTCACGCACAGGCCCTTCAATCACGTACATGTGTTATAATCATACACTGGCCCCAGGAGTTGGGGACATAGAATTAGTACGCTATAATCTGGGTGGGTTCCTAATCAAATATTTCTCGAAACAATTTTTGAATGTTTTAAAAGTGCCAACAGAAACGATGTTTTCTGGCTGCTGGTTCCAAGTAGCAGCAATTTTTACGGGAAAGAAGTTTACAGCTTAGGATGTCTTGGAGTTTCTTAATATTAGATTTTGGCCGTTATTTCCGGTTCGCACGTTACCTTCCGGGGTGACATCGTTCAGGCCGGTAAGATACTTATAGGTCTCAGTGCGTAGTCCTCGCAGTCTTCTTTGCTTCATGCAGATGAGTTTAACTGGTAAAAAAGTCTTTCGTAACTAAGATTACAGAGTTCAGGAATCATTTTCGTTGATTTACGCAGATTTTTTCCATTTTATTAATATCTCTCCGAAGGGTAGGAAGCTAAAGTTGCACTGCATGTTCCAAATGTGGTCGGACTAGCGCTTTATAGAGCGAGAATATTATGTTCATTGACTTATAATTAAAGTTCCGTGGAATGAAACTACGCATCCTGCTCGTGTTTCTGACGTTTTTTTACACTAATTTGTCATATTTCAGATTTTCTGTGACAGTGATACCTAGGTCTCGTTGTTGCTGTACTGTACTGCTTCAATTGGTATGTCGTTCATCGTGTGTTGGCTATACCGGTTACTTGCACCAACATACATCATTAAACATTTATTAATGTTGAAGTTCTTTAGCAAGATTTTGGTCCATGTTAGAAGGCGGTTAATGTCTGATCGGAGAGTTACTCTGTCTCTTTCGGTGAATGTTTTTTGACAGAGTTTGGTGTCATCGGTGTATTTGTTGATTTTACTGATGATTCGGGCATCAAAATGTTTGATGTGGATGATGAAGAGGAGCAGGCTTACAACGCTCCCTTGGGTGACTCCTGATGTTACGTGCGTCGAATCACTTTCATGATTGTGAATCATCACTCGTTGAGTGCGACCAGTGAGCCAGTTTTGTATCCATCACGAGTAGTTGCCTTGTATTCCATGCGCTTCCACTTCGGCTGTGAGCCTTTCGTGGGGAACTTTATCGAACATTTTTTGAAAATTGAGATATACAAGGTCTACGGCTTTTGTACGGTCGTATGTGAACTTGACTTCTCCAAAAAAGTCGAAGAGGTTCGTGAGGCAGCTATCTTTTTTCCTGAATTTGTGCTGAGAGTCAGTAATCAGATTTTGGTCATGAAGGCGCTTTCTTATCCGGGCTTGGAATAGTTTTTCTATTGTTTTACTGATGACAGATGTTAGACTGATTTGATTAAAGTTATTATGTGTTTGTTTGTTCCCCTTCTTGAAAATAGAAGTGACGTTTGCCTGCTTTCAACACTCCGGAACTATCCCAGTTTCAAACGATTAAGTGATAATGTTTGCTAAGGGATCAATAACTACTTCGGCTGCTTCTTTGGGTATTCGGGGAGCAAGACCGTCGGGTCTGGTTGACGTACCGAGTGGGCCGAAATAAGCTGAACATACCTTTAATTAAATTTTTTTATTGTTTGGGAACTCCTATCCTGTCTTATCTCATATCATCCGAAAGCCTGTTAATTTGACCTTGGAAATGAAGTTTTGGTATTGTTGAGTGCTGTAAAATGGCTTCCCAGCGAGATAAACAAGTGAAGGTGTCTGCACTTTTTCGTGCAGGAATCAAAGTGAGTGAGGTCGCAAATCTGGCCGGGGTGTCCTGTACAACCGTCTACGCGATCAGACGTGCAGGCAGTGGTCGAAAGAGTGTTGTGGATCGAGACAGCTTGCGAGATGCTTTTCAACGCAGTCCCTTGACGTCCATATGCCAACACGGCAAGAGGATCGCGGTTGGAGCGGCCACAGTTAGACAAGCAGTCTCAAAGCTGGGAGGCAAGTCCCTTGTCATTGTTGAGAGACCGCTGTTCACCCCAGTCATCCGCGCCAAGAGTTTTGAACGTTACCACAGGCTTATGAATGATATCAAGTCTGCTCCAGCTCGTCGGGTAATCATCTTCTCAGATGAGAAGACTTGGACAGTCAACCTAGTGATAAACATTGAAGCCCACACATTGAAGCTAAAGCCTGCTGCGTTCACCACCCAAACATCACTGCCCTTAAAACATTTGTTGACCGGGAGTAGATGACTATGAACACGAAGTACGTGTTAAGAGCTGCAAAACTGTCAGGCGCCGTCTCGAAGCCATCATCGGATGGTGTTTATATTGAATAAAATTTAAGATTAGGCCGGTATTTTTATTGCCCAAAAATTTTGCTCACTTTGGTTATGGATTTTATGAGGTAACTAGGGCAGAATTTAAATTTAGGATTTGTTAACCTTTTTTGGCCCACCCGGTATATGGGTTAAAAATGCTGAGCAATTTTTTTACCTCTTCTACGGTAAATACGCCATCTGTCAGGATTTCCTAAGGATTTAAAGCATGAGGTTGCAAAATTTCTGTTAAATCTTTGCGAGTGAACACTGAAGTGATGCATGTATTAAAAATTCAAGCTTTGCTTCTGTTGTCCGTTTGAATTGATCCCTCAGGGTCGATCAGCTGTGTAATAATGCCTTTTTTTGAGCAGCGTGTCATTTACATGTTTGTAGAACCTCATTGAGTTAGTTTTGGCTTGTGTTGCAACTGCAATTTCTTTATTTCGTTTTTTAGATTTTAGCGTTCGCTTAACGGCTCTGCAGGTGCGGATATGTTCTCGACAATAAGGTTCTGTTTGGTATCGTTTAAGTATTCTGTATGACTGTTATCTGACATTTATGAGGCTTTTAATTTTTTGTGAAAACCAAAGAGGGTTATTGGTTGGTCTTATTTGTTTTCTTGGGACATAGTGCTCTGCAGCAGTTGCAATTTTTTCTTTTAGTATCGCGTAGCATTCATCGGCATTTTATTTCTCACCAGTACTTCGTAGTCAATGCTGTCAAGCTCCTTTTTCACTAGTTCGAAGTTTACCCGTTTGTAGTTTAAGGAGATATTGAGTTGGGTCCTATCGTTAGGGTCGTGGGCTTGGAGTGTAAAGTCTACCATATGGTGATCTCCGATCTTGTCCGTAACTTCTAATCCAATTTTTCTGAAGTCAGGGGTCGTCATGACGAAGTCAAGGACATTGTTTTGCTTAGCCAATTTGCTGACATGCTGCTGTAGGGAATTTCTGTGTATCAGATCAATAAACTCAGAACCAGCTGCTCGACTTGGATTAGTCCAGTTTATGTAGGGCAGATTGAAGTCTCCCATGATTAGTGTTTCGTGAGGAGCACTGATGATATTATCAAGGTAATCATAGAATTAGTCATCGTGAATTTCTGTACAGGTTGAGTTCCTGTACACGAGTACAATTTTGATAGTTTGTCTTAACTGCAGTTGGATGGTGAGATATAGTATTTCCATTTTTTCTGTTACTGATTTAGTATTGATTTGTGGTTGCTGCTTTTCTTTGATGCACATAAGGGAACCACCACCTCTCTTGCTGTGCAAAGGTTTGTCGACCTTATAGCAAGCGTATCTTTTCAATGAGACTTCCACTGGGAGATGTCTTTCATTCAGATCTAACCATGTTTCGTTGACAGCTATGATGTCGTACGACAACGTTGACGCAAAAGCTTGTGTTTCCTGCACTTTCGCGAAAATACTTTGTACGTTTGCCAACCAGTATCTTTAGTTGCCCTATATTTCGATCGGTATTGTCAATTTTAGAATCCTCACGTGTGCTACGTTCGTTTTCTTGATTAGGCAACTTGGGTGGTTGATTCTTGTCATTTCCTTGCTAGCGATTGATCTCTGAAGTCTTTGTTTCACCCTGAGATGGGCTCATATTTGTTCCATTCGTTTGGTGGTGTAATAGTACGTTTTTACTCAAGCTCTCCCTATCATTGTGTTTGGCTGCCTAGAGTTTTGTGGCTTTGCAAGTGTTTCTTGTAGTGCCAGAGACGCCTGCTACAGAGGTGAGTTTTCGCATTGCCGTCGTGTCGGGTGCGTTGTTCGTTTCCCTGGCGGAGTGTAGTGTTGGGTGCGTTATGTGATCGAAGTTTGTATGTTATTAACATTTATCATTAAGGGTAGAATTCTGTTTAGTACCTCTTCGTGCGAGAATTTAGGTGCAGTAGAATTCCTTTAAACCGGCATTCGCTGGCCAAGCTTTATATATTTATTCATTATGTTTTTTCTTCTTTAACTGCTTTAAGCAATTGATATTGTTTTTCTTTCATGTCTAGCGTGTCCATGAATTATTTGTGGTTACTTGGGTGATATTACCCGGCAACTGGAAAGTCCCATGGTTGCCAGTTAAAACGACTGCTACTGTATATTGAAATAATTGTTTCTGTCTCAAAGCTCCAGGTCACATGTTGTTGCTCTCACTCATATATTTACTCTCTACTAAATTATACACTAGAAATTATATTCCTTTAAATTCTACATTTTAGTTTAGATTCGTACTAAATTGTTTATTGTAGTTCATATTCCTACTAAATTGTACACAGCAGCTCATGTCACTCTGACATTCGCTATATTGTAGCCCTCGACTGTGGAAATTGCGATGCAGAAACCAGACCATATAAAATTTATTATTTGAAGTATAATATCATGTAGTTTATATTGAAATGCTCGATTTTTTATGTACCAAGTTTATCGGTTGTTAACTTCCGTGGTTTGTCCTGAAATATTGTTTTTTAATAGCATTGAATACATACAATCTCACTTCTCCAGATGCATTTCCTGGTGTCGGATGAGACAGTGAGTTCTCTCATGTGAATCAATTTTTTTAACACATTGATAGATCAAAATTTGTGTTGTTTGTGAGTACGAGTTTTCGTCGTATAACCAGTGCATCACAGACAACTCGAATGGGGTGAGAATACGTCAATGGCTTGAGAAGATTCGTGCTGATGATTTTACTCATAAAAATTAGCCCAGTGGTACAGCATGATATACAGGTACAGATAATGTCAACACAACCCATGAAAAACATTTAATCACTCTATTTTTATGAAACAATGGTATCTGTGCTACCACAGTGGTGGAACATTTATGCAGAGTGGTATGATTTTTCCCATTTTATAATAATTCATCTCTAAAGAGATATCCTGAAAACTGGCCCAAGTACCCAGTTTCAGGCGTCATTTTAAACGAAATTCTCCATATACCGAGCAACAGTCATCGTTTATGATCTTCACTTTTTTGCAGTTCCAGACTATCAAGCAGGTCTAAAGGGCATTCTAGATAGAATTCTTCCCCAACTATTCCCATCCGGTGCCAAATATTCTGGCATTTAACAGAATTGTGAAGAGGTTTAACCAAAGAGGCTCAGCTCGATCACAGGTACCTACTGGCAAGAATTTTGTGGCATTGCAGAACTGACAGTCATTACAACTTCTTCAAATGAAATAAGAAATCCCAAGTCAGGCATGCTGTAACATGTTGGGCTTTAGCTATGGAAGACTTTCGAGCCATACCTGACGCCAATTCTGAGTCTGGCAAACAAGAAATCCAGTCGGGCGACCTGCATTTTTTAGCTCAGATCCAAGGAGGACTGGTTCCTGCGGTTCCTGTGTGTAATCTGGTCAGATGAAATTTTTTTTGTTTTACACCAATTACCAAACAAACATCTAACAGGTACTGGGTCTCAACAAACCCTCACTCTGTAAACGAGTGCAAAAAGATTTATGAGAAAAAAGTTATGTCCTGGGTGGGGATTATGGATGGAAGGATCCTCCCTGTGGTTTGGTTTGATGGATCTGTTAACGCTGATGTCAAGCTGCAACAAGTCCTGAAGAATACAGTCTGGCATGCAGTTAAGGCTGTGACTGCCAGACGTCAGTATTGGTTTCAGTTTGGTGACGGATTGGATTCACGTCGGATGACGGATCGGCTTTCATACTCTAGCCTTGTATCCCCTTGATTTGTCTTTTCAAGCCCAGGATATGACACACCTCGTCAGGTGTCAAGGAAACGCTCTGGCAAAGTTCAAACGTATTGTAGACTTTGCAGCTGACATGAGAGAAGAATGTGGAAAAAACAACAAAACAAACAAAAATAGAAACGCATATTGACATGACAAGTCACACCAAGAAATGAGCATAGCTGTGGAAGAGTCAGCTTGGAGAGCATTATGAACACTTGGAACAAAAAACACAAACATCCCATGTAGGGGGTATCACTGCCATCCCTTATTAATGAAAATATAGCGATTAAATATTTTTATGATATATTGCTTCAGTGTCACAATCTGTAGATCATAATGTAGGCCATAACGCTCACTATTAACGTTGTAGAATTATTTGTTGCCAGCATAAATATGTTATCTAGAAAAAATGGATGGAAAAAATTTGCTCACAATGTAGGTACATGTTTTGATCAAGTTGTATCGCTTTTTGTTTCAAATCATGTGAAAAGTCCTTGTAAAAATTTGATATTTTATGCAAAACAACTCTACGTGATTATTTAATTTGGCTAAACCAAGGAGCGTGATAATAAATAGCATCTGGCATTGGCAGAGCCTGACAGCACAGTGTAGTGACAGCGTCTGACAGCACAGTATAGTGACAGCGTCTGACAGCTCAGTGTAGTGACAGCGTCTGACAGCACAGTGTAGTGACAGCGCCTGACAGCACAGTGTAGTGACAGCGTCTGACAGCACAGTGTAGTGACAGCAATAATCATGGATCATTAAAGGATTCAGTTCCATGAATTTTTACTCTACAAAATGTTAAGAATTGAGTAAATTTAAATAACAACTGAGTGTGAGTAGAAATAATGAATGATACGTCTATTTCAAATTCCCTCTGGCAAAAATTTATTGATGGTATTTATTTCTAATTTGTTTTGCTTGGATTGATATTTTCCGTTAATTGTGTTTAACATGAAAGTAAAGTTGAATGCGAGTTGTACCAGAAAACATGTTACTGAATTCATAGCATGCATTGTTTTAGAAGCGTTTATTTCTTATGAATGATATTTCCAACACATTAACATAACTAATGATTTAAGTAGATGGTAATGTCAATTCTTAGGCTAATTCATATCGAGATATCGCATTAACAGGTTGCCTTAGCAGGGAAATTCACAGGTTACATTAACAGTTTTCAGCTAGGGTTGTAATTAAAAAAGTGTTCGAACTTTTTTGGGGCACTTGATAATTATTACCAAGATTCTTTAATTACCGTTTTGTACGTCCTTTCGATTTAATTTTCTGTGCTACCAGGAATCATCGTACCTTAAAAACATAAAAACCCTGAATTCCTTCTCTCTCTCTGAGCACGCACTATGTGTCTCTCATGCATGCAGGGCGATGATTTAGTTGCATGTCTGCCACTTACAGTATTTCTTTCACTTCTTACAGGGATAACCTTTTCACTCAGTGATGCATGAATTAAAATTAAGGTCATCTTAACTGTTTTTGTATTGCGCATGTTTTTATTGAAATTGTTCCGTTTTCAAAGATTTAAATCATGCATTGATGTCAGTTCTGCCCCTGAAAATCTCCCTACATTAGTCGACTGTTTTTTCTCAGATAAGCACAGCCAGGAGCTGACTAAAAATTCTCCCTTTTGCCTAAGTTGTGAAAAGAAGAATTCCTTCAATTTACATATTTTTCCCATAGATCTTTGACGACTTTCAGGACCTTAAAGTAAATGAAGTTGGGCTGTTTACATACACGGAAGATTTTATTTGCAGTTAGTCGCAAAAAATCTACGGGGTTTGGTCCCCGCATTTCAGTACCCGAGTGTTTTGATATCACTTCTGCATGGCCGTATTGTGATGGTGTTTTGACCCAAGCGCAATAACCGTATTGTCAATAAAGACCCAATATATTGTGATAGCATTGTTGCCAAAGGCACCGTGCTTCTCACCATAGCACTTCGCCTCGCCAGGTCTACAAAGTTTTTTCAATTTTTTGTTGGTTCCTGTAGGTGTGGTCCAAGGAGACTGACACTCGATTAAAGTTTATCACAAGTCTTCCTGCACGCCCAGTCCACTTAAAATTACAAGTCTACTTCTCAGCAACAGACTTGAAGTTCTCAAAGTGTTATCGCATATGAAAAAAACACAATTTCTCAGTTTTTTAATTTCTGTAAAGTTAAAAGTTGCAAGCACAATTTCTTACACCGTCCTAAGGAAACTACGAGGCGTGTCGAAGAGGCGGTCTGAGGGTTACAGGGAGGAGTCAAGACGACGCAGGAGGCGTACTTCGCAGGTCATCCTTGGTCAGTGTTGACACTTCAGAGAGACAAAATTCTGGCTGTCAGTGACACCAAAATAATTCTGTTTCGATTAATTAGAAATGTTATTTTTGAGCTCATAACTTATGAAGTTGGCAAGAGTGTTTCAAAAGCAAAATATGATAGTTGTGGCAGCTTTACTCTTCGAAAGCGTTGATGCGGTAAAATATGGTTTCAGATTCTTGTAAAAACCTGAAAGTTCTGACTATTTTAAGAAATTTCTGGGGTCTGTTTATGACTTACTTCTGCTTTTTCCCGAGACACTGAAGCTAACACTCAGTCGGTCTACAGACGCGTCAAAGGAAGGTTATTTGCACATTCATCTCCGCGCCCTCGCTTCTCTGTCTTCCACACGTGGTGGATCGCGTTCAAGTCTAACACTGCAAATGTTTGCTTACTTTATCATTCTCAAACTCTTTTATTCATTTCAAGCTAACAAATAATTTGTATAATCAGTTCAGGATCAAATATAAGCCAATTTAAAAAACTCGTTTCCGGTTAATTTTTAATATTCGAAACGCTTGCTTCAACTCCTAAATAGTAAGGACGATTTCTAAATTTTCTGTTTTAGTAAGCAATCAACATCATTCTAGGGTACGATATGCTGGTTAATTTTATGTTACCTAAGTCTCTAAACTTTTGAAAAAGCTTCTATTGAATTTCTTAAATCAAAACTTCACATCGTTGTGATATTTTGTATATTAATCAAATACAAGAGTACAAATCCTGGTCTGCATTCACGAACACTAAAACTTGAATTGACTCTATAAATTTTAATTTCTTTGTTTCTATTATTAGAATACGGTTGCTTCGTTTCTGAATACACTGCATAACAAATAAAATGTAGAGTTGCTGATAAAATGAGGCACATTCAGGAATAAAAAGATGACGCTCGTATAGAATATTTGGAGAAAATTGACGGCGATCTGTTCAGAGGTTCGGATTCTCGAGCGCTTTATTGGAGCCGCATCATCGATTTTAGTTTCCTGGAGAGAAGACAACTTGAAAAAATTGCTGCTCTATTAAGCCACAGAAATTGCGACGTAATAGTGGCTTTAAATGGTTGATCCGATGCCTCTATCGAGTTTTTTAAAATAAGGCTAAAAATCACGGGACTTTGGTTTTATTTGCGTGAAATTTAAAGGACACATTTCCAGATATTTTGGATTGTCCGAACAGAAAGATTAACGTCTGGATGTTATAGACAAAATTCAAGTAACTTCAAGGTCTCCAGTATCAGAAGAAATGAATGAAAATTAACGATTTTCAAGTGTCAGAAAACGTCACAAAAGCCAGTTTGTGAGCCAGAAAATTTATCAAGTGCAGAACCATGCTGGGTTTTTATGAAATTCTGGAGGTCCAGAAGACGTTGAAGATTTTGTTGTCGTGTTTCGTACTGGTGACCGCCGCTGGAGGTGGAGCTGTCAACACATACAACGTCGTCAGAGTGCAAGGTAAGTACCATCAATGTTGATTACTGTATGTTGCCACTCTATCACTATTATGCGCCCATCAATGTGTGGGTGGCCCTCGAAAAAACGAAACCCGCTATTTGAACGTTAAAACGTGCTAACTAATTACCTGATAGGAAGTATTATGAAGTATTACAGGTGTCTAATATACAAGCTCAGAGTAGTAAAATTATTATGATGTTTAGGATACAAGCTCGAAATAGTAGGGAGTAATGCAAAATTCTTAGATAAAACACAAGCTAGGAGTGAGTATTAGGAGTATTTAGGATCCAACTGAGGGTAGAAATAGAGCAGCAGGTTCTAACTTTTACGTGACACTCTGCAGAACCTACAGTGTAGACGAATGCAACTTAGAACACATATTTAAGCACGGTAATTAAATCAGGCTTTGCGCATTGGTGGCTTTGTACAAATGATTTGAGCAGAAAGTGTGATGTCAGAGGTGCTACAACGTAAAAATAAACCTGTTCTGAAAATTAGGATAAAAACTGATCGATATATAACAAACTTAGCGTGTTGACAAGATGATATACAGCCTGAATATTTGTTTTTGAGTTCTTACACAACAAGAAAATAATATGAACAGCATATGAGGATAGTAAACCTTCATCTACATATGTACATCGGTTGTAACACAGATTTATTTCCTGGTCTTGATAACTTGCTTCCTGGTTTGAAATTATTGTCTTGTAAAGTAGCAATAAAGTCATAATCTACTTATATAACACACAGTGTACGAGTATCTCCGTCTTTCTCTCTCTCCCTCTATTTGTGAATTTCCGTCCAATTTTTTCTATTGTATTACTGAAGAAAAATTATTGAACTGAAATCATTGCGGGTATACATGTATTATAAGCATTGTATTGTGGATACCTTGTATTGTGTTTTCTTCTCTGTGTGTGGTTATTGGAGTTGGTAGTTGTTTGGTTAGTTTGTGTTGTCCTGTTCTATGATCTATTTTGGCTTGTTGTTGTTAGACTGCATGAAAAAACGAAAAAGGCTATAAATGCATATTTTGGATACCAAAGGCTTTGGATTACTATAAAATATGCGATTTTTTCCCATTATTAGCCTTGTTCTCCTACAAAGGCATGTTGTCGGTAGATATGATACATAATGGAAGTTCTGAATATATTTATGAAAAGTATTCATTTAAAACAAAATAATTCGTTGTAAGTCTTTAATGCATTCGTCTTTATAGTAATTTCAAATTAGTCAAATCTAGAATCCGTAGAATTTTTACTGGAACTATCTAGTATTTCCCATAATACAAACCAGAATATTGAACATTAATCATAATAATTCTCATTGCAATTTTCGTCACTACTTTCATAAGTGTTCACTACGTTCAAAGATTATATGCTAAATCGTATCCAGTCTAAATTGTTGGCTCATAAGTTTGCGTACATGCATCTCATATACGAACATTTGTTGTAGCTAATCTCAAGCTCACCCTTGATTAATACATATGGTTTGTATACATATATTTCAGTGAAATTGTAACACGAATTTTCCTACATTGTGAATTTTCTTCGACTAAGAGCAGCATTCATTTAGAGTAAATGCCACAAGATTGGAACACTACAATAATCATAAAACTAAACAAAATTAATTCATTATTTTATTGTGGGCGATATAAGTCGAGCTACGCCGCTTGAAGTTGCTGGGAGATCAAAATGTAATGATTCTGGGACTATGAAGCAATTTCCTTGTAAAATTCCTAGACTTTTGTTAGTGCACATCTGTGTGCCAACACACACACACACCAAAATGCACGTACGAAAACACAAACACACGCCAAGACACACACGCCTACATACGTTCCTACACACATGCCTACACATACACGCATTAAGAATGACCAAAGGAATGGCATTGGAACATTTTGTAAAAAATTTTTGGTTTCACAAACTTTTAATTGGATGTTCCTCGTTTAGAAGTTTAAGGAGAACTGATGATGTAGAGCAAAGTACTTTGGACCGTGAGTGGTACTTTTTATTATAACTACAATTGTCTTCCTCAGTTTTCCACACACAGAAGAACCTCGGTTCTCGAACGTTTCTGTACTCGTACAAATCGCTTTTCGACCATGAAATTCGAGCAAAATTTACCTCCGTTCTAGACCGAAAATTCGGAACTCAACCAGCCCATAAGTAACGCAGCTTGTTCAAGATCCGAGTCGACTCGAGCGCAGTCGACTGAGACCGAGAGGCTGAGCGCGGCGTCCCCCAGGAAAGATTTAGTTGTTATTCACCCACGCTGCGGTTAAGTTATCTTTCCGTTCATTAGTGCTGTGCAAACATTTCTTCACATGTGTTTTGGTGCAAGTTGTGTTACTTGCAGTTTGGTGTTGCTTAGCCCTCAATCATGGATCCTTAGAAGAGGAACATCTCGCGAGCAACGATTGAAATAAAGAAGGAAGTCATAGCAAAACATGAAAACGGAATGCAGGTGTCAGACCTCGTTGTGTGGTATGGCATACCGAAGTCAACCATATCCACGATCCTGAAAAACAAAGATATGCTAAAAGCCACTGATGTTGCTAAATTCTTATATTCTTATGTTTTTATTACGTCAATTAATAGTTAATGTCTTTTATTATTAAAATAGATGATTTTTCATCACTATATGTACAGTTTCGGTGATATATTTTAGTTTATTATGGGATCGAAACGGATTATTGGCTTTTACATTATTTCTTATAAGAAAAATAAATTCTGAACTCGACCAAACTGGTTCTCAACCAGTTTTCTGGAACGGATTATGGTCGAGAACTGAGGTTCTACTGTACTTTCGATTCAGTTTAAAGTCAGACACTAATGTTTTTCTAGGTACCTACTGATCATGGTAATAATTTTATTTATTATTTCTTCAATATTGTTTTAAATCGTAAAGTTCACCCATATAATGGTTTTTGACGTCAAACATTATGTGGGTTAATTTAAACAATATATATATATATATATGTTACTTGTAACGAACCTTAACAGTCAGTGAACAATGATAATTATGTTAATCTCATAGAATGATAAAAATGGGTCTTCAAGTTTTCATTCAAGCACGATACAAGTAAATTTTGACCATCTTTCTTGATATTAACATTGGTTTGAAATTTTAGATAATTGAAACTTTACTTGAATTTATAAATAAAACTGACACATGAAGCAGAATCCTAGTAATTGCCCTTTTATTAGGAATTAATTGATTCAGGTTAATATTTATTATTCCCCCATACATAATAATTAGTCCAGCGTGTATTGAAGCGCCTATAATTTTTTTTAAACAAAGGATCTAAAATGCATATAATTTTGTGCGTTTATTCATTTATTATATCCTATTTTCAAATGTCCTGTTTAAAAAAATAATGTAGGATAAAATACGAAACTTAATTCTTACGTTCATTAATAAATTTCCAAAATTTTGAGCAGTGGACGTGTGTTCTGTGAATACAGAAATCTATTCGAGTTATGACTACACTAACTGCAGTGTTAACTGTATAGTTAAGAGCGTTCTATGCAGACATCAGTTGTAGATACACCGCTCTGTAGACCTGCCCAGCTCTGCTATATATGATAATACATAAACTTTTTTCTCTTCATTGTCCCACCGAATGACGTCGGTAGGAATAGTAACATCACTAATAATGGTATTGACATTAGTGTTCGTAACATCACAAGGAATAGTAACACCACTATTATTAGTAACGTCATTCTTAATTTAGTGCAACGATCGTGTATTTTTAAATGAGCTCTGATACGTAGCAAGTGATGTTGCCTTCGTTATGCCTGTGTATTGTGATAGTCTTCTACTTGTATTGTGATAGTCTTCTACTTGTATTATGATAGTCTTTTACATGTATTGTGATAGTCTTCTACTTGTATTGTGATAGTCGTTTACCTGTATTGTGATAGTTTTCTACTTGTAGTGTGATAGTCTTCTTCTTGTATTGTGATAGTCTTTTACTTGTATTGTGATAGTCTTCTTCTTGTATTGTGATAGTCTTTTACTTGTATTGTGATAGTCTTCTTCTTGTATTGTGATGGTCTTTTACTTGTAGTGTGATGATCTTCTACTTGTAATAGCTTAAATATTGAAATGTATTATACAGTTTATGGAGGTAAAAGACACGTGTGTATTTTCATTTCAAAAATTGATTTTCCCAAAAATCAGGCTATATGCTCATTCAAGGAACTAATACACAGCGGTTAAATTGGATCAATATTAGACAATTTTCTGACTAAAAAGCTCTCTTAAGTAATAATTTTGAAATATCATACACGTACATACGAAAAATACAGGGTGAGGTATAAATACTGTTACAATCTATTTCTTGAAAAAAAGCATTCATTACAAGCTCTGACTGTGACAACTAATAAATAATTTACTAATCTGCGACTACAAAATTATTATTCACAACACTGCTTATTTGCCATCACTACTTTCTGAAATCTTTTAGGAAAGCCTTTGATGGCCGCATAAACTACTTCTAAAGGCATTGCTCCCAACATTTATTAAATTTTGACTTTAGAACTTTGATATTCTAGCAAGAAATAGAGCAGGCTACACTTTGATAAGTAATTTTATAAAATTACATTGGGTAATATTTGCGAGATAATAATCATTAAAATTGATTTGAACACATGTTACAGGAATTATTCCTCACCCTGTAATTGAGAACGATCAACATCAGACTTTTCCTGTGCACAAACAGGGACATTCAAGCAAAACATTCATTGAGCCTTCAACTTCCACTTGATAAGTTCGTTGAATAAATGAATGTTCATAGCTTCACTCTTTCTAATCCAAGGATTTTGTAAGCAACACGGAAATTCAGATGAAAACCTCCCCACAATGAACTGAATTAATATTTAATTTTATCAAAATAAATGGAAAAACTTAGAAAGGGGATTCAGATAAAATGAAGAAACATAGGGAAGTTTTTGACAAAACTTAGTTGAAGTCTGTTTCACAGATTCACTTTAAATCTTCAATAATTAGCAAAACGGTTGAAATAAGTAGGTCCTGTGAACCACATATTACAGCTTTTGGTAAATGCTGCATCAGCCGCTGCAATTCCTTCACTTAGAACTACTTCCCATGCAGCAAGTCCTTGCAGCTGTTTCCAATGCTGCAAGTTATTGTAGTTTCTGCGGGTGCTACAAATTCCCGGAGCTACCACCGGTGCAGCAAGGCCTTGCATCTACTGGTGTTGCTGCAAGTCTTGCAGCTGCTGCAAGCCACAATTCAATAGCGGACGACACGCTCTACCGCGTCCGCAAATTTTACGGCATTGTCGGGCAGCGCGTCTCGCAAAACAGCGTCCGCGATTTGTCACACTTGACCCGACACGA
>VCRD01003009.1:32200-63607 GCA_006783055.1 Trinorchestia longiramus | reverse complement strand
CTGAGAGCTTCAAGTACACCAGTATTTTCAAACAATTACAGTGCAATCAATATACATAACATTGTATTTATATTATAGCAGTACTTAAATGTAACATATTAATGGAAACTAAAACTTAGACGTTGCTTATTCAAAGCTCATCAAATAAATCCAATATATTAATATACTTTCGCATTGAGGCAGGATAATGCAACATTCAAATGCACGGTCTCGGGGTTTGTATGGGCACGGGTGAGCTTTAGTGCAGCCATACTGGCTTCGCTCTTCAAATATTATCATTGACTGAAATCACCTGTAACACCATCCAAAAAATAGGTCGATTTTGTACACCCTAGGCATCAAGAACTTTTAAAGAATACATGTTCTCCTCAATAATGTATACATTTTTCGTATACATGCTGTATATACTTTGTAAGACACATTTCACACAAAATTAAAGCTATAAAATATTTATATTCAATATCATTTAGGCTATTTACATGGCTTGCTAAGGAAGCCTCAAACAAATTGTAGAAGACTCATTGAGTTGCTCCCCTCCACGGAAATCTTTAGTAAAAGGCGAAAGATTTATGCGTTCTGAAGGGAAGCCAGAGTATCATTTCGTGGTTTTGTTGTGACCAGTTCGAAGTTACTGAGTACTTCCGGGTTTAGAAAATTATTTCTGTGATGGGTAACTCCTTTATTGAAAGCAAGGCGAAATTTAAACTTTTATGTTTGAATATTATTATTATATTCCTAGTTTAACCTCAAGTTTGAATAACGAGCGACGGAACTTTTCAAGCAAAAATATTGGAACGTGAGACTTTGTTACTATGTAATTATAATAACATATAATCATTATTTGTTTCAAACATCTCTTATGTCAGACGCATGAGCTTGACCTATTTTATGTAGTTAATGGTGTACATGGCGAGCGTAGTTAACAGAGACGTGTTTTATCAACAAACTTTATAGATAGTTCCAGTGGAAATTCTATAATTTAGATTTGACTAATTTAAAATTATCATAGAGACAAATGTATTAAAGATTTAAGCCGAATTATTGTGAATTAAATGAATATCTCATGAATATGCACAGAACTCCCATTCTGTACCTTATCTACCGATACGAGAAGGCCGTGTAGAAGAAGGATAATAACGGAAAAAATGGCGTATTTTATAGACATCCGGCACCTTTGGTATTCACAATGTAATCCTTATAATACATGCATAGTAGTTCTGATTGCAGTTCAATAATTATTCTTCAGTAATAGATTGGAAGAAATGGGACAGACACGCACACACATAGAGATAGAAAGAGAGTGAGTGAGATCGACTGTGTATTTATATAAGTAGATTTTCGCAGCACAGAGTCGAGACTTCTCTGAAGTTTATTGTGGTAGTGATACGGAAGTAATCCACTCAAAGGTGTTAGGAAAAAATGCTCTAGTATTTACTGAACTGTGGCTTCATTAGTCGGATGAATAAACGGCTTCGCAAAATCCAAACAACACCTAGCCTATATTAAAATAGATCACCCTTGACATACAAACTTATTTGCCAAGTTAAAATGATAATTTGTGAACTAATTTCTCAACACTCATGAAGAGTTTCAGTCAAAAATAACATTCAATTGTGGGTTCCATTTAAGTTAATCCTGATGCATTCGAAATAATAAATTACGTGTTTTGTTTTTGTACTTTATTATGCAAGAAAAAGTTCCAATTTTGTCTACTTTGAAGTCCCCTTCATAAATTTGGTAAGAATAATCAGATGATAATAATACAACAATTCGATGTTATTCCGCAAAGAATATTTGCAATGCTCGCGTTAAGAAACTAATACAGAGCTTACTACTAGCTGACACCCCACTACTAACTGACGTGTCATTAGAGGTCTGCAGTTAATCCATGGAGAAAAGTATGCCAAAAAAAGGCTCAGAAGCTAATATTATAGACACATGATCGTTTAACTTCCCTTTAGAAGTTCAGAGAAATTTCAGATTGACCGTAAAGAACAAACAAACAGTGATGAGCGTAGAAAAAGATGACAGCTACGTCATGTGGTTAGATGAGAAAATTAATAATCATTCAATTTACATGGTTTTGTATGTAACAAAATTTTCGTGAATCTCATTGCGAAATAAGCTGCGAATAAATAAGCTATAGCGTTTCATAAATTAACTGTTCAATCAAATAAAACATCGTAAAATACAGACGAGATTGAAAATAAAAGCTAGCCTACAGACCCGACTGCGCTGAACAGTTCACAAGCAATGAAAGACTTAAATGCAAATAACTTTTTACATACCAGTGTGATTTGGAAAAGCATCCAAAGCGTTGACACACGGCTATGATTACATCATTACACCAGAGTATGAAGCTTCATGTTTGTGCTCACAGGCTTTTACTCACCAACTTTAGGCAGGAATATGAGCCAGTCTGCGGATGAGTGCGAGGCGTAGAAGTCCTGCAGGGAGTCATGCAGGAGTTCTAATTGCTCCGAGTTAGAGAGGCCATCCAGCACCACATGGAAGTGGTGAGGAGAGTCAAAGCTCGTCAGGAACACGAACTCGTCTGTGTCCATCATCACGTCAGGCTTGTAGTACTGACGCAGCGGCTGTTTGCTCCTGCCAGTTTCATCCTGCGTAATTCACACAAATATATATTCAGTTTCTACAGTATAGAGTTCATCAGTCAGGAGTTCAGAGTGTCGACTTCCCCTCTTAATTCTCCAGTACGAAGCCAATCGTTCCTAGGCTTCCCGTTCATCAAAATGAACGGTCGTGAATTGTCCAATTCAATCTTAGTTTGGCTTCATACACCAAAAAAATTCTTAAGCTTTGAATTAGTATCGAATAAAACATCAATGACTCATCGAACTCAGATTTAACATTCCAACATAAATATTCAGATATCAGAAATTGTGTACTGAATGACAGACAGAAGCAGTAATTCAACAAACAAAACGCAAAATTAAGAATTAATCGAGTCGAGTTATGTAACTTACAAATGCAAAATTATAAATATGGCTTAGACATAAAGAAATTTCGACGTTCATACCGTGTAACGCATTCAACATTCAATTCATAGTACTCTTAAACGAAGAATATAATTTAGCGTGAACACTCAACATCATTAACCACTTATTAAACCGTCGAAATTAATTTAATGGGACAGATATCAGATGGGATAGATATCTTAATATAAAGCATTTCTGATGGTCAGAAGCGTGCAAAAAATGTATTTGATTCCTTTATTCATTGTTAATGTTGACATGTTATATCTCGTAACAGTTGACCACTCTCAACCTCGTGTCTCGTACGCACACAAGGCGAAATATTATTGTAGAGCATAAATGAATAGTCGTTGAAGGAAATCCCAACAATACCAAAATTAACTAAAATGATTGGGTGTTTTTCGAGAAAACCACAAAATGACAATCTTTGACACAAGAATAAAATGAACATTAAAAATTCATCCAAAGCACTTGGACATTCACCTTTTTTTTAAAGTAAAATTTCAATTTGAGAAAATAAAACATACAGAAACCTAACTACTAATCAATTTCTAATAACGCACTGTATGGCCTGCCATGGCAAGCTTCAAACAAATTCTAGAAAACCCGTTGAGTTGCTCCCCTACACGGAAATCTTTAATAAAAGGCGAAAGATTTATGCGTTCTGAAGTGAAACCTGAATACCTCACCATCAAGATGATGCGTGCAGTTCCCACATTCTGAACACTTTCATTACTTCAAATACACAAAGGTATTTTCGATACGTTACTACATGGCATTATTCCCCGTACATCAAGCTATGCAAACTCAGGTTTTGAGCAGCTTGGAAAACTCACAGAAAAGCTCAAAGCTTCTTTACTTTTTATTTCTTTAAAAAAATATATTATGAAACATCTGCTTAGTCTAGGTAAAATTTTATTGCTCACTGTCGGAAACAAGCACACCCACAGCTATCGTGTTTTAAATATTCTACCTTTGAAACAAACAGATGAAATTCACATTAATGTCATGAATTAATGTAATACATGATGACTCAAGCTTCCTTGTAACGACACAGAGACGAGTTGAGAAGCAGTTACAAAAGTTCGTTGACCCCAGAGTGACTCGAACACCCAACCTTCTGATCTGGAGTCAGACGCGCTACCATTGCGCCATAGGGCCTGACGGTGATACTATTTACTTCGTTACTTCGGAGAAATTAAGTGCGTATCGTCAAAAGGAGACACGTTGTTGTGTTGTCTTTTGTATACGTAATAGAAGAATTAGACCATAATTATCGCTACAAAATGGAATGAACAGTAGCCAAAAGAACATATGGAAAACTAAACAGGAGTATAATCGTACACTCAAACCATGATACTCGTATAAAGAGCTTAATCATTTGCACATGGAATGAGTCGATCATCTCGATAATAGTGTTAAAAATTCGCTTCTGGTACCTACCGCGAAGTCAAAACATTTCACAGTCTCTGTTGACGTAGCTTGTTATAAAGCCAACAAAAAGAGTTAGCATCTAAAGGAAACAAATTGAAAAGAATAAATTCCGAAACGAGGACATTCGAGCACAATGTCAGTCGCACGGTCGCCTTACCCGCGACCCCCCGAAATACGAGTCCCCGCAAAAAAACGCAATTTCCCCAAAACGCAGACCCTTCAAATGGGCGGTCCTAAAAAAGGTCCTCAAGGAAGTGATCCTCAAAATAGCGGCCAATCCAAAATAGCAGTCCTCTAAAAAATGGTCTTCCAAAAAATGTGATCTCCTAGAAAAGCCGCATCCTAAAAAATGCGACAGCCCCGAAAACGTCGCAACCTCGAAAAATCAATTCCACTAAGAAATCAATCCCACCAAAAGAGGCAATCCAAAAAAACAATTTCCCCCAAAAAGAGTCAATTCTCCTAAAAAGAATCAATCCCTGCAGAAAAGTCAATCCCCCTCAAGAGTCCACCTCTCCCTCCCTACGAGAGGCAATCCCCCTCAAGAGTCCACCTCTCCCTCCCTACGAGAGGCAATCCCCCGAAAGCGTCCGCTTTTCTACATCTGTGTTATACCCTGAGTAGTAAGAGTACTGCTGTGAACGGTTAGGGACGACTAGAAAGAGTAATAGCTCTTCAATGGCCGTTGACACCAAATACTCTACGAGTGCATGCCTGCGCATTAACTCCGTTCCACATGATGCCAGATAATTATGCAGTGATGGGTAGGGCTGACGAAGTAGGGTTTCTGTAATATTTGAGTTCATATAGTCTACGTCTGAATCAGTAATCAGTGAATGGGTCAGACTACTAAAGTATAAAGACCAGCATGAGAATTCGTGGCTGTATTTACAACAGGCAGAAGAAAACCCAGCGATTTAGTAATGTAAAAACTAGTATCGCCCACGTCATGTAAGCCTGAAATTGAGAAGCGAGTGCTCACCCGCAGGTGTGTGGAGATGGTGGGGTGTGGGCGCGCCAGAGCGAGCTTGAGCAGCACCTGCCGCACCGACACCGAGACGTCTGTAGTCACCCCACTAGCATTCATTACACGACGTACTTCCACCTGACGAGCAACACTGTTACCATCATGCTTATGTTCACTAGAGAGCAAGCAATTGTAACAGTTTAACTTCAATGCAATATGATAGGTAACTTATTACATAGAGGAAATAAATTAATGGGGGCTGTCACGCCACTATGACCTCCACTTGCATAAAGGATACTGGTGACTACGATGCATGTTTCAGCAAATTCAGTGCAGAAATAAGAACGTATTTTTCATCCTGTAACTCTCACCTTTATGTTATCTATGGGATAATTACCAGTTATGTGCCTAATAAAATATATGACAAAAGTCAAGAACTAACCACTAATATTGCTATCGAACCTCGCAAACAATGTTTCCCAAATTGTTCGAAAAACACAGACCGAGTGCTGCGTAATATCGATGAGAACTGAGCCCATTCAGGTCTATCAAACGGAATGAAAGTTTTTCCCCCGTTGGTTCATGGGTTTAATGGAGTACACGAAAATCAATTGGGAATCTTTACAAAACTAGTTCAAAATTTCATTACAGTAGGTATAAAAACAGAAAACATAAGTACAAACTACAGCATCTATGATTGTCTTCATCAATGAAATTAGCAGCGTTGTGCTAAGATAGAAATACTTCGTCATTCAGTAACGCAAACTTACATGAATAACAATAAATCTTTCACTCCGACTTGACTCGAAACTTGCCTGAAATTTCCTTCGTCGCCTAGAGCCCTCCATGTAATCCTCGACACCCAAAACGAATATTTGCAAGGTTGCGTTCAGCACGAGCTGATAGAAGACTGTAAGGGCTTCATAACACCAGTCATGACAGTGTTGATGAGAGCTTTCATTGACGTGTGCATCATGCTCACTCTTCTCGTCATGCAGCTGGTGCTCGAGTCCCTTGTCATGCAGCTGGTGCTCGCTCTTCTCGTCTTCTCGAGCCCCGTCGGCTAAGGTGGTGCTCACAGCTGGCGCTGGAAGCACCCCAGCTAAACAGCATCTTACTGCCAGCCAAGGTAGATTTCTGTGACTCAACGGACACACTCGTAACCTGATGAAACACACTGACAATCACTGCAAAAGTCTCACGCTACTTCGTTATGTTAGTTACAACATTAAAATGTCACATCCTTGTGACTAAGTGAAACAAGCACGCTGCCTCAGGTGCCGGCGATCCCTTGAATGGCTGAACTATGCCACCATGACCACGCGGAGTAACAAAATCACGAGGAGACTGTTCTATCGCAACTCAACAAGATCTCAAAACGATACTTTTTAATCAAGCTTACTGTCTAGATTAAAGCAGTTTATCGTCATAAAAATCTGTTCTTATAATTTATCTCACTAATGATATTTACTACTTGCATATACAAAAAGTGTTCATTTTATAGACGGGATTCTATAATATTTTCATAACTTCTCAAAATCCATAAAGGAAATGACAAGACGAATCTTATTCTTATGTTATGGAAACGACGAAACGAATCGACACTTAATACTGCCTTGCTAAGACCCTTGGCTCGGTTCTTGGCCATTGGTTGGGCAAGCAACTGACGAGAACCATCATTGGGAACTGGTACGATGAGTGTCGCATCTCCTCCACTCACCTGCTCATGGGAAGGTCCTCATTAGCGCCAAAATCAAGGTATGACACTGAGACCAGATCGTTGAACGTGTAGTTGCTCGGCAAAATATTGACTTCTGCTCTGTACCAAACGTCGTCCACCAGGCTTTTGCAGAGATATATTCCACCTGCATCCAAATAGAATAGTAAATATTATTACGAAACCTCACGAACAATAATGTCATGAGTTCATCATAATACTGGGATACAAGATTAAGTACTAGGAGACAAGAAGTTCGGTATTGCTACAAACTCCAGTTGTGGCTATTGTTCTTAATGAACAGTAATCGGAATTGTGAAACTTGCAATTATTAAGCAAATTTATGTTCTAACATGTGCAAGCATATCTGCAACAACTGTTTCAGCAAAACTGAACTTGATTAACCGAACTGCAGCTTGCTTCGCCCTGGTAGTGATAGGCGTTAAAACGACAATTCTACAAAAAATGCGAGAATCATTAATTAGAATTGAATGAAAACGCGTAAGACTGGGAGAGGTTATTTGTTACAAAAACTAGTGTTACGTTCATATGTTCTAGTCCCGTGTTCGTACACGTAACCTAAAACAAAGATTAGAGATTCTCGAGGGTTGGACGACATAAAACTTTCTTCAAAGATAAATTTACTTCGCTTTACACTTGTATGAGGCGCAATGCCTAATGAGGGCACCCACACATACCTAAGACAGGCTGTCGGACAGGTGCAGCTGAAGGTGCGACGGTGTTTAGGAAGCTGGAGAGTTTTCTGAAGTGATGATTGTTAGTGCTGGTGCGGTAGTAGAACAATGACGGACTCAGAGCTGTCGTTACGACTGCAGCACGCTCCACTCGAACTGCATAGTTTCAAGTAGTCTTATAAACTCAGACATTTAAATAACTACACATTATACTCGGTAATGACGTCAAACAAAAGAACTAGTAACACACAATGGCACGAAAAAAGAAAACAAGACCAGCTAAAATATTTCCAGAGAGATTTGAATAACAAATATCCATTAAAAGCATGAAATATTGCCTAGCAACTTACGGGGCTTGGAAAGTTTCTCCGAAACGTTTGAATGCAAGAGCAAACTGAGATTCGATGCAGATGAACTGAGGTTAGTCACATCATTTACATGAGGATCGCTAGAGACAGAATCTTTCTCTTTCACCTCTGCCGTTGAATGAGGCTGAGTAACATTCGCAAAATTGCTCGGAAAATTCCCCAATATTGGATCAGTTTTCAACAAAGTATCTGTAAATGTCTGGACAGCTTTTTGTGTAGTCAGCTGTTCTGAGAGTTCCCTCTTCGGCTCTTGGATTGAGGTCGAAGCACGCGAAGATGTTGTTAGAAGAGGAGGCCGCAGAGCGTTTATAGAACATATTTTAGGTCGAGCTCCAGCCTTGAAGTAAGCTCTAAATTCGGATTCATTAGAAGATTGCTTGTTCATAAAATCCGATCCATTTTTTTCTGGTAGCAGATTACACAACTTTTTCTCTGAATTTGGAGAGAAAATAGAATTCCGTTTTGACACATCGGTTGTAGACTGGAATCCCTTGTGACCATCTAACCTGCTACGAGAATTAGCATTACTCAAATAACCCGATGATAAGTGCTTCACACGAGTTTCAATAGAGTTTTGTTCATGCGTTCTATTTCTCAAGAGTCTGGTGTGAGTTGCTCTGTCGAGATCACTATCAAGTTCTCCCGACATACCAAATGAGTGGAACGCAGCAACACCGCTACAAGCATCAGTCTCGCCGGCGACCACGGTAGAAGTAGCGCATGTTTTTGTTTCGCGTTCATCTTCAGAAGTTACAAAAATTGAGGAAAGTTTCAGCAGACTTTCAACGATGCAATTGAATTTTTCATTCAGTTTCACAAGTCTGAAACCAAAATTGAAGTTGGATGTTATATATATACGTATTACGATATCTTCCAACAGAATGACGCGTTTCAAAATAACTTCAATAAAAGTCACAAATTAGAATTCATTAATTGAGCTTTACCGAAGATACCGCTTAGAAAAAACAATGCATATGATCATACACAACGATCTTCGAACAGAATAAATAAAAGAAGTAAAAAATATTTAAAATGCAAGGATAGAAAAACTGCTTCTCAACCATGACATTTCCTTCTTCTGGTCGAGAACAGTTGGATGACAACAATGACATCAGTGCATGCAGTAGTTTCAGTACACTCGAGTCTAATTTTTATCACACACAGAAAATGAATTATCTTAAAAACACTTAAAACCGGAAGGTATTTCCGACTGTGCACCAACTGTTGCTGACCAGAAGGAGTAATAAGAGAGTCGGTTCTATCTCATCTTAGCGCGAAATCCTTGCGGGTATTTTCAATGCGTCACGATCTGCATGTTGACTACAAGCATTCATTACTTCTCAGTAGAAGTGAGAGCCTCCAGGCACATCCTGAGTCGTTTCCTACTTTTAGATGGGTCTCTATTTCAGACATTGATGCAGCTGCTATCCTGACTAGAAAATAGCATAGAATAAAGTTCTCGCTAAGAATAAACTAACACTGCAGGCAGAGGTTTGGTCATTTCATTGATGGTCTGCGTGATGTTGCGCGTCTCTTCCAGGGCGAGCTGTACTGAGTGGACGAGAGCGAAGGCTTCTTCTTGACTGCTGGTGCTGCAGCGCGCCAGCTCCACCATGTCCCTGCACTGCTTGCACGCTTCACTCAAGTAATCCTTCTGTGGTGCAAGCCAAAGAAACTTTGTAATAGAAGTGTTCTGAAACAGTCGACATGTATTTATTTTGAAAACTGATACGGTATTGAAATTATATGAATTCTTAACTAATACCATATAATCGAAGATATGTTCAGCCTGATGTAACAATAGTTCCTGTGAAAAAATTTGCGTCTATTTTTGCGAACATATGAACAGAAGAGGATAGAGCCCCACTTGAGCACATCCATATCGTCTCTGTAACTGATGTAGCGTGTTCTGATCAGGTGCAACTGTGCAAAAAACGTAACATCAAATGAGATCAAAATGCTTCCGATAGAATACATAGTTTGATCTGGGGTAGATGCCCCCTTCAAGGCATGGTCTTTATCAAGGCTGGTAACTTAATTACGCAGTTATCTGCGGGCAAATGATGTTATATTGCATTTAACAAAGCAATTAGTTTCTTGGGAAAATTGTTCGTGAGACATTCGACAGTGTAGACTGACACGAAATTATAATTTTCTACGAGCCCCAGCCTAGTCTTTTAGTTTTTTTTAACCTGGATTAAGAAGTATTTTGAATGGGATATTAATGAATAATCAACTTCCAACTATTTATACTAGAGCTGAGCACTGCCTGTTACTAGAATGCATCCACTGTGCATAGCGAAAAAGGAATCAATCCACAGAAAAAAAAAAATGACAAGTCAAAAATAAAATTCTGTAACTGCTTAATTCGTCTGAGCAAAAAATCAGTTCAGCGCAGGAAGTAATAAGCAAAGAATTGAATTCAGACTGAGTTAAAAACTGAGCAATTCAATCATTTCAGCCACTTGACGGATTAAAAGTGGTCGTAAGGAATTATGAACTACAGACTCAAGAGGTCTCTGATTTTCCTTCAACTCTTTTAATAAGAATTTCACACGTAAAAATGTTATTCAAAAAGTACTTCAAAATTTGACTGTGGTAGGAAATCTCGGCGAAAGATGAAAAACCAGGACTACAATTTTCTATTGAGAAGTCGCCAATAAATTTTCCGCTACACCACTTTCAGATATATGCATAACCCAATTACCATACCGGCATTAACAAGGCTTGATTAGCAAGCCACAAACAAATTATTGTAGACTCATTGAGTTGCTCCCCTCCACGGAAATCTTTAGTAAAAGGCGAAAGATTTATGCGTTCTGAAGGGAAGACAGAGTATCAGACTCGCCTTCAATTCCCCCTCGGTTTGGGACGACTGAAAACACGTACGAGAATTACTGCAGTCGGTAACTATAATATTTTGAGACCAGTAGAATGATAAGTTGAAATAATGACATTACTGTTCTCATTGAAACACAATAGTTTATCAAAAGCTGAGGTAAGTTACTATGAGCTTGTACCGATAATTTCTTCACAGTATGTTTCATGCAGGCAACTTAGAGGAATTTTCGCTGCGTTAGGCTGAGAAGTTTGAAAGTTGCAAGGTTGCAGCTATGATCACGCCGTACCTGCTACTGGGAAGCAAAATCATGCCAGGAGTGTTCGTCTTAGTGATACATTTACTTTCTTTTGAGAATAGCGAGTTGGCTCGCATTTTCTTTCATTCATATTATTTTTTTGTCCTATACATTTTTGAGCCTCTTTGGACTGGAGCTTGCGAGGTTGAACTGTTTCGAGTTCCCGTGATTGCGTTGAGTTTACAAGTAGTGTTAGAACCACCAACAGTTAGAACAATTGATTAAGCAATGTCCTCTATGGCAGGTAACTGAAGTCGTCGTACGAGGCGTCATTGAGAAGTTCAGGACGGTGTTTTCTTACTTTCTGTAAACCTAATAAACACTACTCGATGCAAATCGTCTGTTGAGAATTAAGTTTTAAACGCGAATATGAATTGCTTCAAAGAATTTATAACACTAAATTGAATGACAAATTCCAACCATACTTCCGACAATTCTCTAAATTAATCTCTTGTGTATTTCTTCATCAAAACTAGTTGAGCTAAGCAACTAGACGGACTTGACCTGATGTTCCTACGGCGCCCACTCCTCGCAACCTATAATAGTATTATATGAACTCCCAGGAGCACGGTATTACACACAGGTCTTGTAATACTTGTCACCAGAACTTCAGTTTGGGCTGACGGCAGCAAGATGAGTATGGAGATCGACTTCAGAATCAGTAATTTGCTCTAAAAAAATATACATGCCATATTTGAACATTTTCTTTAATTTATTTTTCTTAGCAATAATAAATCCATTTTTCTTCTTTTTCAGGTGCCAAGCTCTATAGGAATCTGTTAGAAGTTCTTGCTACAGCATGAGAAGTAAACGAAACTTCTCATGAGCGTATTGACGAGACGTCGCCAAATCCAAAATTTCCAGTTAACCTACAGCTGAACTTAAGCCGCCCGATGATGGCCGTACTGAATTAAAATTAAATATTGCTTTTAGTGTTCACAATTTGTGTCCTAATTTCTTACAAAATATTCACAGCTTGTATGGAAAATGCCTTCCCACACGCTTCGTGTGTCCCCTTCAAAACTCAGCTGAACACCTCAAGTTACAGACGCTGTAATTTATAGTGTATCTCCAATTGTGTTAGGTTGCTTCACCAACAAATCTTAGTGATTCCGACACAAATAATTGTTTTCCGCACGACAACGATCAAGAGTATTAGTTTTTATTTTTTCAAAAACCTCAGTCTAAATTTACAATATTATTGCTAAAGTAAAGGTATGACTTCAGGTGAAGCGCACGCTCCACTTAGTATAGAGCTAGCTACTGCAACACGTGTAGCAGGAACACCAACAAGATCCACACACACGTTCCCACATTATTACTAAAAGTATAGCATTTATTGATCCGCTCGCTCAACACATATCTTCGCATAAAATTTTCAAGACATTTGAAAGGGAGAGAGAGCAAAGTACGTGTAGCCTTACACTCACAGACGTGTTGTAAGAAAGGAGAGAAGGTTAGCACTCCCCTTGATAAGGATGGACAACACATATACCGTCATGGCACAGCCGCTCTGCGGCAACATGACAATTTTTGCACAACCGCATCAATTCATTTCTAATTTTACGACTCAATCACGTCCATTTGAATACGCTGGAGCACACACAACTACTCTAATATACATTTATGTAACCATGAAGATAAACCATGACACCAGTTCGAAACTAACATTTTTTTCATTTTTCTTGCGAAGGAAATTAAAAGCTTTCTCTTTCATCAGCCAAGAAAATTGTACAACATCATATTTCGAATTCTGTTAACTGATCCGAATGCTCGGACACACAAGTTTAATCGAGAATAAATCATGAACGTACTGGACAAGCAAGCTCTGCAAACCCTAACTTGACACAATAACGAAAATAAACTTTTTACAAATAAAACCAAATCTACTTCCGATCATTGTGTAAAATGAGTCCCTAGTGTTACAGTGGCGGCAGTGTAACTAACACAGTACACGTGTATACTCCCACGACCGCACTAAAGAAGATTTTCTTTTTCATTTGACCCCCGTTTGCTTCACTGCTACTCGCCGGGATTCGTGGCGGGGTCCTGTAATCCAGCTGCTTGGAGGCTTGGTTGAGGAACGGCTTGCGGTGAGGAGTTCTGTTGCGGGTCTTCCCATGTTGAGTGGGTGTCCGCATTAAGCTCGGCATCAATATGGGAGCCCGTGGGTAGCCATGGGTTACCAGGTTGTCTAAGGAGGTGTGTAACGGGCCAGGGGGGCAACCCAGCAGCCAAAAGCACCCGTGTTGAGCAGTAATGGGATCGCGCCCGTGAGTGGGTGGTTCGTAACAGCCTCGCATGTACAGAGGAACCTCAATCTTTTCCATTTTTCCCCACACAATTTCTTTACCAAACGAGTAAAACTTTGATAGATTTACTATTACAATATATTCTTTGTTTGATTTTATGTTCATTGTTATTCGCAGCCGGGCTGGTCGTCCGTTCGCGTCTCGGTAGCAGCAGTTGGCCAGAATATTTTTACCAGAGTGTCTGAAGCATTTTTCCAGTTTTTCCAATCTTTTCCATTTTTTATGAAAATTACTTCATGCTACATAAATTTTGATCTGGGCCCGTGATTATAACATAAAAATTGTTCTCTGTCATTCAACTTCGTGTGCTGCTTGAATCATATTCCGCCTGCCTACGAAAGGACGAGTTCGAGCCTTAGGAGAAAAAATCGATGGGCTGATCCTCTACCTTCCCATCACCTCAGCGCAATTTTTGTTGCACAATTTCATGAGATTCCCTCTTACTATTCGCCTATACTATTTTATAAAAAAAATTCGAATTCAAGATGACAGAAAACCAAATTATTGTGAGGCGTTCATTCCTACGTAATGTTCGTAAAGGCCTTGATCGTTAATACGTGGTTTGTGGGACACGTGTTTGCAGATTGCAGTCCGTATAAAATAACTCATTCGTAAAGCCACGAAAAAATAACGAAGACTTTGATAAACCGTCACATGCAGCCGTTCATCAAGGAAGCTTCGATAATCCAAAATTCAAATTACATCCTCAAACCGAATAGAACTTGATGCAATCCTAGACACTGATTCTTTACGACGGCCCAAGTGACGACTTCTCACACGAGCACTCAAGAACAACCCTGACAATGTCGCTAACTTGAAACCCTAAGTTTTCTATTGCATCACACTCGACCCAATTAACAAACTCTTGAATATGAGGTAATCATTCACCTAAACCTACAGTCACTACACTCAGTTCTGGTGGTGCGGGACAGCCACCGCATGAGCTGCCTGCAACACGCCCTCGCCACGGCCACCGCATTGCAAACATTAGCGTGATGTCACGTACATTTGCTTCACTAGCACGGCATACAACTGAAGTCAGTCACACTTCCGTGAGAGCCACCTAATACGATCACTATAATCAATGATGTATCAGGCTTCGTATTTTGCTGCCAGCGATCCAGAGTTTAAATGTCACAGGCGACACACGTGTGCCTGCATGTCACTCTATGACCAGCCCTGTCCCAGCTCCTAGTCATCACAATCACGCTACAAATTAAGTTCATCTCAAACACTCGCAGATAAAAATATACAAACAAACGTATTATTATTCTAATTACAAATAAAATCAATTCATACTTTGTAATTCAAAAACTACAACAAACTTTAACTCCCCGGCGTAGCCAGCAGCTAGCCAGTGGAGCTGTCAGTGAGGTGTAGTGGACGAGCAACAGAAGCTCTTCCTTTAAATGCTTAGTCAGGCGTCAAGAAGCATCCCCTACTTGCCACCCTCTACATTTATTAGAACATTCAACACACGTGCAGGCAATGTGTAGGCTACGTAGAATTGGCTTTGAAGCAA
The DNA here is from genome assembly GCA_006783055.1 of Trinorchestia longiramus. Classification (NCBI taxonomy): domain Eukaryota; kingdom Metazoa; phylum Arthropoda; class Malacostraca; order Amphipoda; family Talitridae; genus Trinorchestia; species Trinorchestia longiramus. The sequence goes on along the minus strand of VCRD01003009.1, from coordinate 48,459 downwards.
GATTAGCACAGCGATAGTTCAAAATTTACGCAAAGTTATTAGTTCTCTCGATTCTACCTTCATAAACTAGTAATTTATGACAGCATTTGAGGGGTACTATGGGCAAATGTGTCCTGATGTGCTATCCTCTGCAGCAAAATAAATTTCGACATCAAAAGAATATAATTTAGAAAAAAAATAAAAATCAACACAAAATAGCATTAGTTAATCAACCCTTGAACGGCCAAGTTATTTCTCCACCGAACGAAACATAGTGTAAATTACCCCTTATATGTATCTACACCTTTTTTATGGAATTACGCCCAACTTTAGAACGAAACCTTTAGAATACAGGGGCTAACATGAATGATTTCTAATGGACTTCATACATACCACATATGGTATAGTGGGCACTAATGGGTTAATCCAAGACGATTAAAAAACGAAAAAGCAATGAACTAAACCGAAACTGCGTCAAATTATTTCTCACTGCTGTTACATCCCGTGTGGTCTAGTGGCTAGGATACGCGGCTCTCACCCGCGAGGCCCGGGTTCGATTCCCGGCACGGGAAATTGTTTTAAATTCAAAGCTAACAGCTTAGCCAGAAAAAGTAGTTTCGGCAATCTTTTGCACTTCTTAATTAAAGCCACCTCCCCTTCCCCTCGTTTTCTCCACAGTATACAAGGTAGAACAAAAACAAGGGGACGGAGGAAGCTGTTCAGTAAGCCATAAAACGACCTGAGAGTTTGATCATGTAGTGTTATTTCCACGATTTCTGGGAGGCTTTAACACGTTGACTCCGATTGCCTGACAGGTGTAAATCTTCACTTTGTACGCATAGTCACTAGAAGGATCTGAAGAAATTACAGAACCTAACCTCAGTGGTACACATACGTACCACTTCGGAGTCAACTGTTAATCGCAGACCCGCGATCGTCAGCGGTCTCGTATGTCACATGTTAGAATGTGAACGCGAGTTAGCATGACGTCGAGGCGAGAAAACTTGTTCTTGGAAAGGTCGAGCAAACAACAGTCTTGACGCCCTAACTGAATTGCTCAGACGCAGCAAACATTTCCCATAGAAAATTCAGTGAATATATTCTACTGGGGATATTCGATATCACTTCCAGATGCAAGAATGAAGTGTGGCGGGCACAGTAGGCAGGTGGCCACGGTATGCCAGACTGATCGTGGCGTTTGACTTGATGTTGAAATCCTGAATCTGAACTCGTGGGAGCATCTACTGAGTACCACAGCAAGGGAAGCTGCTACAAAATTATGAACCGAGATTGAGCTCGTCTCTCAAAACCAATGGTCAAAGTCGTAAGTATTATATGTAAACAATAGTTTGCATCTACCACGCGAATTTTACTCGGTGGAATTATGAGTTTAAGGAATATAAAAACCATTCAAGTGACCAAAAAATAAAACTTAAAAATCCATGCATTTCAGAAAGAATTCTATGAAGTTGGAGACAGCTCAAAAAAATTTTAATGAACGCTGAGAATGCTAAAGCCGCACACTAGAACACTGGTCACACAATAGAACGGACTTCGTAATAAATGCTCACAAATAATACATCTAACTGCAGTTTGTAACAGTTATCAGAGCCCTACTTTTATCAGATCAAGTGTGACATGAGCTCAGCATTGACCAGTGTCAGGGACCACCACAACGAGACGTAAATGTTAAGCATGAAGTGAAGGTGAAACATGAGACTCGGGCATCAGGTCCATCGTCAGGCATGTAGGCCTCCTTAACCAGTGAACGAAAACTAGAAACAAGTGCTACGACTCGGGTAATAATATAGGGTGCGGCAACACAACTTCCTTTTTTGCCTTTCAAAGGGTTATGCAAAAAAGTTATGTTGCCACACCCTGTACCAGAGGTAAGGCCACAAAAGCTCCTACAAGAAGCGTTGCTTGGACGAGTGGGACAGCACTCAAGCCACGCTGAAGGAGGCTCACCTACGCCAAATTTATGAACTATTTGAAAATAAATGTTTTTTTCAGACCTGAACCACAAATTCCGTTCATCCTGGTCAAGAAGATAAAAAGAATGCAAAATGTCACTGGTAGCGATATATTTTTCAATATAAGAGATAACTGTAGTGATGTTGAGGCATTTCAAAAACCAACATTAAATCAAAATTTTAAATGGCTGTAACTAGATGCAGCCTTTATACTTTATAATCAATTGTAATAAATGCAGACTGAATCACACTACTAACGAAACATTGCCTTAAGAAACCTTTTATGCGTGTTGAATTCAGTTTTATACAAAATGTCTTAGGTAAAATACTATAGGAATAATCGTCTTCTTACAAGATCCGAATAGAAGATATCCTAAAGAGCAGCAAACAGAGGAAGAGAGAGAGAACACTGACCAGCTCAGTCAAGACGCTGAGGTGCTGCTCGAACTGTCGTGTGATGTCCAGACGTGTCTCGTGGACGCTCTCCAGCAGCGCCTCCAGCTGCTCTGTCGCCCTCAGCAGCCGCTCTGCAGACACGCCCTGCAGGTCACTCAGTCTGCTGTGAGCACACCTCACCTCCTGCACGTAAGTACATCACAGGAGTCACAACTGTCAAGTGTGAGACGTCAGCTGCATAGCTGCAGCTCCCACCACAGCCTGTGGAGACCCTCAAGAATATGGTACACAATCATCATCATCATCATCAGCGTTGCATTAAAAACCGCATCCAAAAAAATACACGTAAAAATTAATTTTAAAAAAAATTCGATTATTTGAGCAGAATAATCCGACGTTTTCAGGACACAGTTCTTCCATATCTCTGTTATATCTTATAGTAATAAACTATTATTATTCTTGTTACTTGTTCGGCATTTGTATTCCTTGAAAACATCACTTCACCGTCCCATTTGAGCCTTTGCTAACTCGAGAAAGTGGAGGCCTAATTGTTGCACATCATTCTCTCAAACACAACCCGATTCAAGAGTCTGAGGAACCCTAGGGGGCGAAACTCCACAGACCAAACAACGGGGGAAACAGCAGCCAAACAAATGAACAATTTCTACTTCAACGACTTCTGTAACTTCAGGTTAAGTTGTACCACGAAATACTTTAACCAAGGTTACGCTGAAACCATTTTTGTGGGTCATTTTACAACAGGCGCACGTGTCGCCCGACTTTCTTGATAAAGGCGTGAAAATTCGTTAGCGACTCAGTTTTCCAACACCCACGCTCGTAAAATTCATGAATTCGTAGTAATACCAAATTCAAGGGAAACAAAATAACCCTATGACGTTTTCAAGAAGCATTTAATGAAAATCCACACTTCCTGCTTTAAATTACAGATGACAGGCATAATTGAACAAAGCGAGCAAATTTGTGCTTACGTATTCACTACACATGAGTTGCAAGGCACAAGACAACGCTAAACGCACACAAAATACTAACACGCAAAAATCCGAAACATCTTTTCACACGCGCATTTCCAAAAAATTATTACCATTTAATATTCAGAAACAGGACTTAATTATGAGGAACGCTCTCGGAATAAGAGGCTACAGTTTTTTGCACGTTAGTATTTCGTATGCGGACTGCTCAAAATTCCCGAGTTTCAATCAGAGAGGAATACTGCAATCCTTTGTTGTGTTTTTGAGGCGTTGATGTTCCTCCAACGTGACGTTTGATGCAGCAAATTCAGAGGTAATGTTCAAGCTAACAAGTGGCTGTGTTAGTTCAGGAGTGATCATGCCTTACTGTTTCCTGTACGCTGAACGAACAATACTGGTGGCATACCATTCCTTCTGTCTGTGTGACCTTTGTCTTATTTTCAGAGAAGTCATATTTGAAGATTGATTTAATGAAATAACAAATTTCTCTCGGAGCCCGCTCATTGTTCAACACAGAGGGACGGGTGCACAGGCATACCGCACTCCCGTGTGTCTCCATCATTTCACACTGGAATAATGTGAGATGACAAACAGAAGCAATTTCACTCAATTAAGATATTAAATTACATAAAATAAGAATGACAACTTGGAATTGATCCCTTAAAAGCTTCACCAAACCATTAAGACTAGGCGCACCCACCATGTTACAAAGGTTGAGTCCATTTCCTTACAGTGCCTAGGACTAATGGTAGAATCTATAGAATTCTACCTCTCATGATAAAACAGTGTCGTTAATATCATAAGAACACGAGCACAGTTTTCAGACGTCTTGCTTTGGAAAATTGACAATCGGAAAACTCTTTTCTCATTTTTCTATCATAGTAATGATACTATTTTATAGCAGTTCCTTCACTGCAAGTAGCCAGACGTAATAGTAAGAGCTAGTTCCATGAGGCACACAGAAGTGAGACACTATTAGCATACCCATCTGAGTGCAGCCAGGAATCTGTCATGTCTCAGAGTAGCGCTAAGTCCCCAGAGTAAGTTGAAGATTTCTTCAAGCACAGCCTCCTAAAGCATCCTACATTTGGATCAGGCTTGCTGACCACTGCAGTCACACTACCATTCAGCACCTACTCTACGGCATGCTCACGTTGCAACTCTGTATGTCAACAGAAAGAGGTTATAGAACTTTCAACAACCAAGGAATCAGTAAAATTTTACTGAATTGAAAATAACCGTAATTTAGAACACATTAAAAATAGTAAAGAACAAACAAATATTCCAATAATAAAAAAGTTAGGAAGACAAGTTTTCACACAGAAAATATTCCAGTACATAAGGAAATCCGAAACAGCGAACAAACCTGTGTATTTAGTTCACATTTCATTTTTATGAGTGAAAGTCGAGCAGAGCGTTTCGCTTGAAAAAGCACGAAGGAAAAATTGCTCTTTATCCTTGAAGACTTTGAAACCTTGCAGAGGTTCAGCTTACGCAACTCTCATTGTGACGCATGAACAAATATTCAAGTTGAAGATCAAACACTACGAGCATTCGTAGGCCAGGTTTGCATCAGACATCACTCCAATACTCTTTATTCTTCATTGTCGTGTACCACGAATACAGCAAGTTTCAAAATATATACCACACCCAAAAAAAACACTAAGGACATAAGCAAAATATTGGTCAAAATGTACATATTATAGATTTTTTTCGATAATTATGAGGGTTACGAAGTTGGTTAACAGGTGGGTAACATTTTGACGGATATAAACGTGGAATATAAATCCACCATACACGTTTTTTAACTGGCACACTGATGAAGGAAATAAAGTTGAAAATGTCAATTGCGACAATCAAGTCCCATGATCGAAAATTGAACACTAGAAATTACGCAAAGTTGCAGATGGGTCGTCCTCAGCCTTTAGCATAGATGACTTGAAGAAAATGCCCCATCATAGGCTGGCTCGGCGTGTAGATTATTATCAAGAAGTGTAACAAGAAAACAAGGGGGGAAAATGTAACACGCGCACTGTGATGATCAGCCGATAAAAGTGAACCATTTTTTCAAAGACGATACGATATGACGAAGGGAAAGTCTACACTGAGTGAACAAAGAAGGAAGTTGAGCACGAGGTTGTTAGGTTTTGTTGGCTATGAACACACACAGATATTCCCTCGAGCAGGTAATGGCGGTAAATGCGCATCGTCACGGAAAGACGGCCTACGAAGACGTGAGAGGCTACGTTTGGCGCAGGATAATCAAAACAGCATGGCGCACTCAAGACAAAATGACCAACATGAAATATGTGGCAGAGATATTGCTGTGCCAAGACACGGAAAACGTCGCACCATAGAACGAAAATAACCGGAGGCCAAACTTGAAAAGTGAAGGTGAAAACAGAGAAGGTGCAAGAGGCAGGGGGAGCGTGTGGTACAGCGCCAGCAGCAAGGTAAGGCTTTGAGAGCAGAGCACGTTGTCTGTCCAGGGTCATGAATGGCCGAGTAACAAGAAGGGCTGCTGCAGCCTCGTTCAGCTCAACACACATTCTACTTGCACGGCCGCATAAATTTGCAGTTAAATATTGCTTCAGGTCTGCAAACAGTAGGAGCATCCGGGATGCGTAATTGTCATTTCGTATGTCTGGACCAGAGCAAACATCTACTCCAAAATATCCAACTCCAATACATGCTTCGTTTTGAACGAAATGGCAGACATTGACAGATGCTAATATGTCTATATTACTCGGGTATTAACAACTGCTTTGACTCAGTTAGGGCTATAAATACATTATATCATCATTGATAACGTAATTAGGGTATAAGCCCGTTCTGGTGACCATCACAAGGAAGCTGAGAAAAATCTAAATTTAGGTGGCATCACGAACATATAAAATGTCAGGGTCTATGTTAGCTCAATACGTCACAGACAGCATATGTGTGTTGTTAGAAAGAAAAACGTGACGGCACATCAGAATGAAACAGACGAAGACGTTCTTACATGAGGTCGGTTGCCCAGGACGCCGGCTTCTCTCATAAGAAACATAATAGAGAAAGAGAAAAATAATATTTACCAACAGACCCCACATTCACCACTACTTCAACGTGCATTACCAGTTCCACTGTGAGGAGCTAGAAGTACCAATAAAGAGCGTTATTTCCTCAAGCCACAGCGAAGTGAGACAGGCAGTATGTGGTAGGATGAGCAAGCTCTTTGAGTAAAGCTCGTCAGTCGTACATATTTTTGAGAGGAGACTCGTCTCCATGAGATGTAAAACAATAGATCAGTTCTCGTCTGAGCATTCTTTCCTTTTTGAAGTTAATTCCATGGCAGGAACAGTTCAAGCTGTAATTTTAGTGAGAGCACTACTAAAGCGGGAAATACCAAAGAATCTACAAACACAAAGCAATACGGCCGACTAAAAGCTGTGAAAGCTGCTCAAGCAATGAAAGGTAAAGTGATATTAGAGAAAAAAAGCAAACAGAGAACATTCGTGCACACTACGGTTGCATACACACTACCACAACTTCTCCCATTAGAGACGTACAGAAAGGTAAAACAAAATGTTTACCCCTTCCAATAAAAAACACTACAAGCTTCTATGGTGAGCATCGTCAATTCCACCATGAACAGCCAGGCATGCCTACCAAGAAACGGTACTTCTATAGGGGACACTGGAGAGGACGGACACTATGTATCAGAATATTTCGCGCTCGTTTCGAGATCAAGAATCTTACAAACCCGAAGAAGTATAGTCACCCACGCACGCAGAAGTTCAAAATCTGATAGCAAAACTATCCATAATACACAACAAGAATAACGTTACTTGAATGTTGTCGCTTGAACAATTAGAATGAGGATATCATCCACACATGAATCACTCAAGTGTTGACGCTTGTTTGCGAGTTGAGTCACGTGAATCTAAGCGCAACACTATTTCTGCATGCTCTTGCAGTTACGGATAGTATTTGTCTTCCACGTGTCCCGCGCATAACAAAAATGTTTGAGAGGAGGTGGGAAGGCAGGTGTGGATACTGAAGGAGAGGCGAGCACAGGCCTGACACGCGCCTCCTACCTTCAGTGTGTGAGGTGCCAGCCCTGCATGAGCAGGGTATGAGTGGTGGCAGTGCCCACACCGTCGTGCTGTGTTCGTGTTCAGTGGCTGAGCGTGCACGTGTCTTTTGGAAACACGCAACGCTATTATGACCGAGTCCGATGGTCAAAGTAAAGGAAGAAAAGTTACGTTGAATGCGAGAGTTTTCAACCCAAAATAAAATTTATTTTTCTGTGTTCGCCAAGTAAAAACAAAACATTTTCCTATAGGTCAATAATATGTGAGAGCTCAATCCAAGTGATTATATTCATGGCTCATATTCGAATTATAAAATGAACTGAACTATTTGTGCAAAAAAAATATTTGTTTCACGAATCATACGAGTAACTCATGTCCCTTGTCGGTAATCAATTAATTGTTGCACATTTCAACTGGACACTTTCTGCGTGATGGTCCTCTTCATTACCATGCCGCATTCTTTTTAATTCTCAATTCATTCATTCAAAATACATCATATTTATTACTTAATACATAAATGATTATACAAAACATGATACAATATACGATACACTTCACAGTTTTCAATAAAAAGTGACGAAGAGTTTCCTTCATCAGCCAGTTTAGGAATATTGAATCGCACCACTAGCGTCACGACCGTACAATTTACCGGACCATTTCCCAACGTGTGTCGGTACACTGCAAGTCTCAACGTGTGTCGGTACACTGCAAGTCTCAACGTGTGTCGGTACACTGCAAGTCCCAACGTGTGTCGGTACACTGCAAGTCTTAACGTGTGTCGGTACACTGCAAGTCTCATTTCTTTCATTACTTCCAGGTTACATGCACACAAACATCGTATCGAAACACACAGCTTCTCTCCATACAAATCTTTACAGAAATTTAGTGTATATCCATGTATATCAATAATGCATCCCATTCTCATTAGTTTAGTTTTCTATTACGGGTATTTTATTACGTATTTTTTCCTACGTATTTCCTTAGTATTATTTTTTGTATTTAAATTCGTAGTTAAAATCTTACGAATTTATGATGTTAAGAACAATAATGAAAGAATTAGGTCCATCAAATTCAACGCAAATTTAATATACTATTTACCGAAGTTTTAGGTTTATCCCTTTTTTGGCACTTCGAGTTGAAGTCAATTTGTGAGTAAAACAAGCTCTATTATTAAACTTGTGAAGTTTCACAGCTCGATTTATGGAAAACAACACTGTAAAGATCAGTACCGAATTTATCTTGATTCAGCCCAATCCTCTGTTCAAGAAATAAAAATATTGAACGAGCATACATACACAACTTTCCTAGTTACCGCCACCCATGGGAAGCGGCTGGAGCTGTGCGAGCATTGGTTGTCGACGTTATGCTTATTGAGTGTTGGTGACGACACCAGTGTGATGTAGCGAAACTTAAAATTCTAACAGGAAACATTTCCTCTATCATGCCTCAACATCAGCAAATACAAAACAATAACAAATTATAATTTTCCAAAGCGAGACCAGCTTTCCAAACACAGTTAAATACTCTACTTACGATACCATTATTCAACTTAAAACTTATTTCAACAAGTCTCTAAAGTCATAACAAGTTCAACAAGTCATACAATAAGCTACCGTGGAAAACAATCAAGTATGATGCTTTTCAATGTACAACATACCATATAAAACAAAAATGAACAGCAAGCAATAATAATCAGTACGACAGTGCCCTCATTTACAACACGAATTGCAGCACTCATTACATAGAATTTCTTTTCTTCCAACGAATTGTGCAACGAACTTTGAAAAATGACTTTCCATGACCTAATTTCTGACTGGCCCTATTCTTCCGCTTTCCGTCTTTTCGTTGTCAGCATCTTCTCCAAATTAACCATGCTATTATAAACCGACGAAATGTGAAGCAAGAAAATCGGATAGAAAATACATCAATTTTGAATGGAAGAAGAGGGAATGACGAACTTCATGGACTTCCATTGCGAAGCGTCACAAGATGCAAGAAAAGATACCTCTATTATGAGCAAGAGAACTATCAGCAGTTATGATTTCTTGACTTCGCTTCCAACAAGTGAGGATGCATGATAAGTGAGGGGTCAACGAAATTTTTTGTTAATCTTCTACTTCTATTCCTGTCCAAACAATTTGGAAAACATTTCAAAATGACAATTCGTGTGACAAATTAGAATTTAATAACAGCATATTTTCCAATACATGTCCATCATTGAAGCATGAGCTCTACAAGAGGTTCAAGGTAGCCAAAATATCCCGTGTGATGAAGGAAAGCCGAGCATATATTAAATGACATTATATAAACCATCAATTTCAAAAATTGTGTTAATTTACTTTTAATGTCATTTCTACAAATGCAATTATTAACCTAAAAATTTAGGAATTGATCTCAAGCAAATTGAATGGTTCTTAATTAAGCAATCGCGTGCAAAGCGACCATGTAATAATGTCTTGAAAGGTCAGGCTTTCTATAGAAGCCTGAAAATCAGTGATCCTTGCCGTGATTTTAATACATGCAGCCAGCGAGACATGGTGATGAAGCAAGCTTGGTCGTGATGGCACCAGCAGGGAGATTGCAGCAAGGTACCCAGTACACCTGAATATCATGCGAGACAAAAAACAACTATCCTAGAACGACCTTGCATTGAAAGTTTTAGCTTAAGATTTAAACAATTAAATGCATTATGGGTAGCCCAGCAAACTAATTAATACACATTGAACATTTGCATTAAAAATTTACGCCGTTCGAAATGGGACTGTCCCGAACTGGTTGATGCCATTCAACCCTACTAAGCTTCATTGAAGTTTACAAGCACATGATCCATGAACTTTCGCACCAGAAAAGTTCAAGATCGTTGTAAAAAAAAACAAGAACTATTTGAACTTCGTATAAAATCGAAGCCTAAATTACATGCATCTGAAATAAAATACTAGTGGCTGCAAGATTAAGCAATCACAATTGTAATCTGTGCACGGGCACAACCACGGAGCATTAGTAGAGCAAGCCAAATCAGAAGAGTCATGCTTGCTCCACAGATCGTGCGCAACAACGTCAGCTAAGCGTGAACTAGAGTCGCAATGCCAAGCGATCTTCGAGCAATCACCAGTTCCATTAGAGTTAACTTGACCAAAAATCCTTAGTTGGGTCGCGTTAGGTCGAGTTCCATCATCTGAATAGTAGGTGCTATCAAAAGTCCATGCAAGATTAAAATACATCGAAAATTTATTCAAAACACTATGTACAGTAGAAGCCTTTTTAACCGGCACCCACGGGACTTCGCAGTTACCGGTTAATATCACCCAAGTAACCACAAACAATTCATAGATAAGCTGCAAAAATTGAAAAATATACGGGAATCTGCTTATGAAGATGCGCGTAATCGATATATCTCACAGATGCATGATGGTGAAGGAAAGCCGAGTAGTTATCACTGTTTGATACACGATTTCAAGCGGGTAAGATTAGTGACGGAACAGCTACGTCGTAAATCAGTCGATTTATATGCAGCAATATATACTCGCAGGTCTGAAGTAGTGGTAGTGAGCATACACGGTTTAGGTTCGATGTTATGCAGGGAGTTAGTGAGTTCATGTTGGTTGGAATGGACGGTGGTGGTCACAAGGTGGACAAGTCCTGTGACACACAGAACTGAGTCGGGCATGCTGCTCCAGAACGGCGCACTCGTAGTGCCACCTCCATAGCCCTCCAGTAATTACCAGCCATTCACACTTTAATGTAAAGTCATTCATGGCCACGATGCCTATTAGGAACCTTCATAAAAATGATGACATTATGGAACATAATAACACTCCTGCTCGTCTATGCATGAAAATAGTTTAAACGAGCGCAGAATAAATCTAAAGTTGTGTATTCGAAGTTACGTTTTGAAATAAAGCGAAATCGATTCCTCCCACTAATACTCGCCACGCTTTCTCTTCAAGATCGTTTTATTATAACAAGAAAAAATCGTTGCGCCTCTAGATGATAATACAGCATCATCTTATGACACCAAGAACCCATGGTCTCCTCTAGTTGTTTAAACACTTTAATGGCAATAGTTATACTTTACACTATTTTACCTTTACATCAACAGATCATCTCATCCCTCTAACAAAAAGCTGCTTTACACAGTAATGAACCCCCAAAAAATTTAACGTTAGACGTGTCCCGTGCATCTCGTCAACACAGGCACGTCCTGGAGTGTTGCGAGAGCTTACAATACGCTTCAGTTTAGTGTAGTTGCATATTAAAAGCTGTTTTCATTAATAATAAAATATTCCTCTTTTTGTGTCCATGACCTGGATGTAATTGGAAAGAAACAGAGCGTCCATTTGTTAACAGGAAACTAATGCTTCATACTTCTATGTTAGACTGAGATTAAGTGCGTACTGATGACAAATGCAACCTCAAATTTTAGATCGTGAATTTTGTGATACAATCGGTCGTTCGTAGCACGTGAGCAGACAAGCAAGAGTTTTGACACACCACAGTGGCCTGCAGCAGTGACTAGCAAGTGCTACAGCCAGTGTAGTTATCTCAAGAGTGAGCAGAGAACGACCTTGTGCTGGAACTGACCGAACACGGTATGAGGAGCACTCTGGACTGCGACTTATGACAGCCCACATGATGAGCAGGCATGCACAGTCCAGGCACACTAGCACACAGTCGCTCCAGTACTCCTGCTCAGCACCATGAAGGGCTTCCGACTTCTCCTCATACTGCAATTGCTGCTTCTCCCACTTATCTGGACCGTCACTAGTCACAGTGAGTACATAATTTATACTAAGTTTTTCTCTTCATAAGATTAATCAACGGCTGATAAACTGGTATACAAAAGGCAAAAATTACGGCAAAATATTAGACTTCTGCACATTAAATCCAACACCGACACCTCATTAGAATGAAGATATCATCGAGTTGTATCGATGCATTTACCCAACACGCTAAAGAACGACTGTCTTTCGATTACTTGAAAAATTCTTTCAAATAACACAAAATTCTGTCTTGCAATAAAAGTAGCTGATTGTGAGGGAAGTTCTTACGGCTACTACTATTTCATAACAATCTCACTCTCGCAAGTGATCTATTTCACATAATATTTTTATTTTTCAGTAGATGAAAAATCTTTAAAATTCTCAATTTCATTTGAAGGATACTGCAAAAAGCAAATATCGAAACAGAAAGTGTCTTGGAAATTAAAATGATATAACACTTTCAAGAGTTTTTTCCTGGGTAGCACTAAAGTTACTTCACTTTTTTACTATTATTAAGGCGAAGACCAGTAGGTGGTATGAAAGCAATTTATGTATTATATCAAACAAAAAAGATTGGAAAAGTTCATGCATACCTATAATACGTAAAGAAAAGATGTAATACACAAAAATATCCGAAAATATTTAAACCAGAATGTCAAGATGAAGCGAAGAGAAGCGAGTAAGAATTGCGACTACTTGTTTCTTACAAGAAGGATGGTAGTCACTGTACAGGAGGATGGTAGTCACTGTACAGGAGGATGGTAGTCACTGTACAGGAGGATGGTAGTCACTGTACAGGAGGATGGTAGTCACTGTACAGGAGGATGGTAGTCACTGTACAGGAGGATGGTAGTCACTGTACAGGAGGATGGTAGTCACTGTACAGGAGTATGGTAGTCACTGTACAGGAGGATGGTAGTCACTGTACAGGAGTATGGTAGTCACTCTGCAGTATTTCATTGAATCTTCTTTAGATTTAATTTAATCCTCATAATTGAGTTTTTAACTAGTTCAAAAACTCAATCTAATTAAACATTAAAATCGATCATGTATAAAATTACATTACTTTATCTAACTACGAAACCCTATATAATTACCAAGTGATAAAAACTCCTAGACCTCCTCTTCCATTTTTTAAAATCCTGCTTTAAAACTTTTTATGTCAATCATTTGTAAAAATATGAAATTAGATTCTATTTAACTTAAGTATAAAGGAAATTGATTCTTGATAAAAATTTCTACAACATATTACGAGAATCACTAGCACTGCAGCTACTAAAATTCACTACGGCAAATACTCAACGTTGTCCTTCACTCAGTTGGAACTCAAGTACTAACAAATATCTAAATATTCACGCATTGAAGAATATACAATTCAATTGTATATTCAAAATTCAACAAACTTTCTTCCGTGGGGTAAGTGAAGCATGTATTCGAAAAGACTAGTCGAATACACCGTAAAATCTTCAAGGGTGTCGAATCATTTCCTTCTTCTAAAACCCAGCGATATTCCTCGCTTTTTGGGGACTCTGGAGTGATTAACAACTTTCTAAGCCGATACCACAGACGAGCCCCAAATATGCCTAACACGTTTGTTGCGATGCGACCCACCGGTGGGTCACTTAGGTTGGGTTCTGTAATTTTTTCCGTCTTTTAGTGATTATGTTTACAAAGTAAAGATTTGCACCGGCTAGGCAATCGCAACAAACGTGTTAATCTGAAATCCTCTTTTTGGATGCGTAACTAAAAATCCCAAAAATACAACATTTTAAGAAAAAAATCGGACACATGCCTCGGACGCATTGAATGCCGAGGTGTTATATCGTAACACATAGAAGCCTTGAGTTGTCTCACTAGCCAGACTTGCGGCATCACCGTGTTCTAGGTCACCCCCGAGGTTGTCTTTTCAATCAACTATGGATTCACCCAAGAGCGTAACGCAGTTCCTAATTACAAGCAGGCGCGAGTGGCATTCTGATGTGATTAAGCGGTCCTCCGAATATTACCATTTGATTCATATTACAGATTATTCATTTCAATTGTAGACTCGCATCTGGGCAGTAATGATAAAGCAAGGTAGTCTTTCAACAGACGTTTCAAATCATTTAAATCGACTGAACTTGATTTCCTCACTTTGACCGCTGTCGCTGCAGTTCTCTGTGCCATACAGTACTGTCATCTACGTCACGCATTCAAAACAAGTGCACGCATTCAAAACAAGTGCACACCTATTTTAAAACAAACCGCATGTTTCTGTTTCCAGTCCTGAGAAAGAATATCGGAGGTGTTAAAACTTGAATGCGCCTCGCACTAGACTAGTGTCCAAAATTAAAGTAACAAACCGAAATTTTTCCTTCCTGTGTTTGTCTTACTAGAGAATAGTATTACATGATAGCAAAATATGATTAATAAACAAATACTGCATAATCAGTTGATAAAATTCTGGATAAGAAAAAATGTTATTGGACGTGCAATTTTACACACATCGTCCACAGAACTGGTTACTGTTGCTCTAAATGGTAGGTTTGTGATTACTTATGGCAGCCCTGCTGGTCCGACAATGACATGTCGTGCTGTGAATAAGGGAATCAATCTCACTTTGAAGTATTAACACCCATTCTTCCTGCAGAGCAGTTGGCAAATCTTGACCAGTGATTAGAGGATGGTAATGTGAAGCAACTCATCTCCCTCGCACATCTTATACGCGCTCTATCAGATTTAAGCACGGAGGGCGAACCAGCAATTCCATGCGAGTAATATTTTTGGTTACCATTAAGACGTCAATCCCCTGTCTATGAGGACGAGCGCAATCATCCATCAGTTAGATGTCAAGTCTGAACCCATAGTACCTTGACACAACTCAACAAGAGATGCCAAGATGTTACGATACCTGACAGTGGTTAATTCTTGCCGGTTTATCCGTACGACTTCATGGAAAGCGCTTCGCATAATTATCATTAAACATGCCCACGTCACTATCGATATACTTCCATACAGATTTCTTTACGCAATATCTGAGGGCCAAAATCGCGTTTCACGTTTTCTCTCGATGCAAGTCCGTCAAAACACGCTCTGAAGACCCTCAAAAGAACATTGCCCCATTGTTCAACCGTCCAGTTGACATGCTGATGGGTCCACTCGAGACGTTTCTGTGAACACGCGTCATGGGCACACCTACAGCAGGTCTCCGACAACAAAGGTGTCTCTGTCTAAGCCTTCTGCATATTGTTTGCCTCGATAAAACTGTTCCAGTGGCTGCTGTAGGGTCAGACACTAGTTGTGCAATATTACGCCGGTGTCTTCTTGCCCTTACAGCCAAATAACTATTGTCTTTCTGCTGTCACTTATTATTGTCTGTCTCGGTGTTCAGGATAGATTTTTGTTCTCCACAAACTGGTCCCATATCCGAGAAACAATAGAACGATGCACATTGAGCCCTTAGACTGCATCCACTGGCGACTGTCCAGCTGTCATGCTTCTATCGCCCTCGACCAGTGTCTTGCAGGCGTCTTCTTCGTGCACAACGTAGCACAATGTGACCCTTGGTGTAGCACTATACGCAAAACACTCAAAGTAAAATTTGATAGGTGCAACGACGTAATTTCATAGTTACAAAAAACAGGCATTCAATTTTCAGGTAAAAGTGAGATTGCAGCGACAAATTGTAACATTTGACTACCGCTTTCAACGATTATTTCGTAAATTAGACATGGGAAGGAGAAATTTCATTTAATTACTTATTTTTAGTCGTCAGTGTACATACAAATATCGTATGTTAATAAAAACGTAGGAAGACAATAACTTTGCAAACTCTATATATCAAAATTAAGAGGAAAAACAAAAAAAAACTGGTTTTTATATGTGTAAAATTAAATCTACTAATTTGAACACAAGCAGTTCTTTCCGATTATCTTGTCATTTACTGTTTCATTATTTATGCTGTCAAATTAATCTGTGTTTACAAAACTTGCGATATAATTTAGCAAGTTTATGCAATGAATTAGTAATAGCTCTTAAAATTCATTATAACTCATCATGAACAGTGCTTTTTCATTGTGGATGAAGGACGCAGCTATGTGCCGATAATTG
>VCRD01003009.1:6569-31823 GCA_006783055.1 Trinorchestia longiramus | reverse complement strand
ATTGCCCCATCTTGGTCATGTTCAACCCTCAGCAAAATTAATGAGTGCATGTCCTTGATGTCGAAGCTAGATCACACTAGATTAATGAGAACGCCTTTCGCGCACTAGCAAAGACATTCAACTAACGACTGCTGTAATGTCGTTGGCACATTTCAGATAGAAATTGTGCTACGCTAGTCTTCAACAAACCTGGAGAAACTTCATCGACAAGTTTTTCATCTAGCAAACGAGAACGGCGAGTTGTATTCTTTAAGCACTAAACATAAAACAAACGAAATATTTAAATTGTATCTACTCAATGAGTCACAAGAATGTATACACACAATTCTGAACAATTATTATCAGTAATCAATATCTGGAAACCAGGGAAAAAATCGAGAACTCGTGAAACAGTTAAATTTTCTGTTCCTTCCACTGATATTAAGAAAAAGTTAAATAAATGCCGATTAAAGAAAATAGAAGAACAAATCGGACAGTAAAGTGACGGGTATGAAATTTTTACTACGAGTATTTCTCTGATTCAATACACGCGAGACGCATTTTCATCAGTTCCAAGCAGAGACAATACACAGAAAAGGACAAATGTTCTTGCGAGTGTTGAACCAATTTATTATTTCCGGCATAATTCAATTTCCCAATAATAAAATTTTACAAAATTGAGAAATCCAGTGAAACTCCCCGAAACTCAAGAAAAGAACTAGCTCTGATGAGCCGTGAACCACACCAGAGCACCGCTGTCAGGAAGCCGTGAGTGGCTCGCAAGTGCGTGGCTGACATTCCATGCAAGTCAGCTGCATACCACACATCTTCCCGTCCACCTGAAATGTCTTCTGAAAGGACCTCAAAATGACAAGAGTTCATGTAAAATGGACGCCAAGCATGGCAATTATCAAGTTATCGCGCCCGTGCGATAAAAACACGGATAAGGTTTGAGAAAATGTTTTCTGAACGAAATGGGGCAGTAAAACTTGGGGTAAAAAATGAAGCAAGAAATGATACAAAATGTCTATGAAACAAGAATCGAAAAGTTCAAGGGCAGCGATGCTGAGCTTCCTTACTGCTTTGGAAGGTATACACTTGTCAGGCGACCACGGCCAGACACCACACCCACCATGTCGATATCATCACATCGGCCGCTGGTACATCCAGCTCAAGGAAGTGTTTGTTCCAGCCGTGGGGGACTTGGATCTCAGTGGGCGGGGCAGTGTCGCCTGCTTTTATTACAACAAACATTACAAAACCACAGTGTAATATCGAACACTTACCCCACGGGCAACAATCAGATACGAGAAGTCTTAAAATGTATGCAACTTCCGGGGCCTTCAATTAAAATTTTTCCTCGCACGGTGAGATCAACAATTATTTCTCGAAGCTGTGATCTTCAAAAGCAATCAAAGAAGCTTCCGTGCACTGCCGTGGTCCTCGTGGCTCAATTGAAACATTTAAGCTTCAACCATGATAGGAGCAGAGAGTCATTGTGAGATTCATTTAAACTCGTAGAAGAAAATTTCTACGAATCCCAAAGACGATAAAGATGCCCCCATATATTTTGATCAAAAGAACTATAGCATCAGGCTACAGCTTTCTCTTGGTCAGGGTCACCAAAATAAGGATTTTATTACAAAAAATAAAATGAGATTAAGTAAGCAGTATTTCACAATAACATGATCGCGCCGTGCGTCCAGAGAACCTACGACAATCCACTCCACTAGTTCAACAAGCTCGAGCTCTACAAGACTCAAGTTCAACCTCATTCACTTCAAAATATTCTTCATGCTTGAACAGTCGCAGCGAAGCTAACAAGAACGATAGCATACAGATGACCGTAATGAACTGTACCTCAATAAATTTTCTTACCCAAAAAAAGAACTCCGAGAATTCTGACTAGGTGCTTTCAATTATACGAAAAACCCAGTCTCAAATTGTGTATGCCACATTTGTTGCCTCGCGTAGATAAATATTCAGTTTTCAGGTTACAAACCACTTCATGTAAGCTTTGACAGAGAAGGTATCAAGAACGCCACTTTGATATCGGTATCAAGTTTTGATAGCAAAACAAAATCAAGTATGGACTGGCCATATAACAGTATTGAAATAAATTGTTTCCACTGCGAATTCTCAAGTTCAATGATGGCAACAAAAATTATTCACGCCTTTAATTCACGTCCACGACTGGTGGTTCTTTCACAAACTCTGGTTCAATTAAATTATTCTCTGGTGGTGAAAAAATCATTTTGAATAACTTAAAACCAACAATGAACGCTCGTAAAGCATTCCAGAAGAATTATCAATATGTAGTTTTCAAACCTTACATTATTTGTTAATAAAATGTATAAACATGAGAAAAATTATAGTTTTTTTTTTTGCTTAGCAATGCTTGTTGTTTGATATTTTGTTTTTACCGAGGTTCGGCATGATGTCTGAAAATACACTAATATAAAATTTTGAATCAGTAAAACCCGTTTTCCTCACTATAATTAGCTGGATGCATGAGCAACACCCACCTCAAATCAATGATTTAGTCTGTCTCTCAATACCACTTCCAAAAATTTCCTATACGGGTACTCTTCGGTATTTTATAAAAAATGTGAGCCGGTACAACAACGATTCTAGCTATTGAAAAAAATTACCTTTCACTGAGCGATGTGAATTTTTTGTGGGATTGTCGGCACATAAAATACGCAAGGCGGACATGACTCCACATACAAATTATTCTAAGAGATTGTTTCACCATTTACGACCTGCAAATGGACCCCTAATTTAGGCGCGCGCACCGTCAAACTTGCGAACTGGTCAAGGAAGCATTCGAACCATGATCGCTATTCTGAATGAAACAGAATCTATAGGTAGTCTACCTTCAACGTGGCTGGTAATAGATATTCCTTGAAGTAATGGGAGTGAACGATGGTTCTATCTTTTCAAATTTCTGTTATTCGAGTTGGACCTCCATTAATGTTCAAGTACCTCGAAAAATTAAAAATTTTTATTTGCTCCAGCATCTTGAAAAACGAGTGTCCTCTATGAAATACGATTTATTTACTTAAATGTACATGAAAAATGCACAATAAATAGTTGAAAAAAATACTCTATGTAATTGATTTAGTTTCACTGTTCATACTTAAAAAGAAAGAAGGCAGTCATTTAAATAAAGCGTCGTTACACGCTTTGGGATGTTTAATGCAAATACGAGTACAAGTAATATTTTACAACGAAACTACCAGTGCCAAGATAAAGATGCTTCAAGCACGGCACTCCTAGGAACAACTTCCCCATTAGAACATATTCAATTTTCCTTTTACCTGCCGACATTCTTGGCTTTTATGAACAATTCTTCCGCTGAATGTTGCGCGCGAGGTTGTGTATCTTTAAAGCTCGCCAACGTTACGCTGGTCAAACGAAAACTTCCGAACTCGCAGTCTTTCATCCTCAACATCTTTGATATGTCATCTCATGTAGAGATTATTTCCTTTGTAGGAAGTATATCTAAGATCATATTTATTGAATCCTTCGATAGAAAGCACAAATATACGCAAAAAGTATAGTCGTGTAAGAAGCGCTGTGCTCTACTTCCTCAATACGTTACGTTGTGTCAAGCTTTCCAACTTGAAGAGATGAGCAAAAGCGCCTCAAGAAATTTGTCAGTTCTAATAAAAATACGATTTGAGAAGGCGCTCTATTTCAGTGTATTAAATATCGAAATTACACAATTATATACTTACCAATCTACGCTAGGTAGTGCTTGATGAGGTAGAACAAAATATTACACAAACAGGTGAACTGACACCTTGAAGAAGCACTGAAAGTAAATAAGCTCCATAATAATAATAATAATAAAAGCAAAGAAAACATTCGCACGCACAGTAAAAAAACGAATTTTTGTTTGAGCATTGGTAATACGATATTCCAGTTAACTTTAGAAAGAATTAAGAAATGTAACTAGGTCAATAAAATGAAGGCATGATCAGGAGAGCATTGTATCGGATGGTGAAACGAAGTAGAAGTCAAACAACGTCTGAATTCAAACAAAGAAGGACTTCATTCCTACACACTAGTCTTGTAGCGCTCCGAGACACTACACGCTTCCAGAAGTAGACATCAGATTTCTTGACACTGATCAATAATTTCGACTTTACATAAGTTTTTAACTTGGACAGTAAATACAATGGAGAGAGGAACTATTAAATATAACAATAATAGAAAAGTGTTTGACAAGCTTTGAATCGAAATTAAAAACAGTTCAGAAACGTAAGTAACGAATGACCTGAAACTTTTTAATTTAGATTTATATATCATTTTTAAATGTTATATGATTTACGACTGATTTTCGTTCAATCTCACAATTTAAATTTTATTATCTGTCAGTAAAACTACTGCTTAGAGTTTAGTTATTCACTGCAACAGTTATTCATGTTTCACTTGGTTGTGAAGGTATTGGCGTTCGTTTATAAAATGCATTTGAATGTAAGTTATGAATCAACATTGAAAATCAGCTCAGCACCAGTAAACACTGAGCACTTCAATCAATTTCAAAGGCCGGATAATTGAATGGTTAATGACTCGTCCGTCAGTATGCACACATTCGATTACAAAAATTCGGGTATAAAGATTCGAGATATAAACCTCCGATGTGTGAGTGCAGGCTCAGGTTGACTTCATTTTCCTCACTTATAGTTTTTTCATTACGACAAACCAAAATATTCATAAGCACTTCATGAAAGCAGAAAAATTTACTTTCTGTTCTTAAGAAAAAAGCACAAACATTTTTGTCATAGCGGAGACGCACTGTTCGCTTGGACATATGCTAAACTTTTTGAAACATTCACTTTACTCTAAAAAGTGCAAGTTGAGCAATTTCCTGAAGGCTTGACGAGACCTGTAGACTGCAGGAACACAAGCCCCACAATCGAGAGAATTAGATAACTATGTTTTTCCTAATGTGATGCACAGAGAAGCAACTTCTGGAAAATGTTAGTTGATTAGCGGTGGCAGGGGCCCAGGCTGTGTATAGGGCGTGGTCGCATGGAACACATGCATATGTAGATCAAGGTGATAACACAAGACCTCACAGACCATAACAACAAATCACTTCAGAGAGGCCAGGAAGCTACGAGATGCATGTTATTCTGTAACATTACAGGAACAGCGGTAAAAAGCTCGGTCGTAATAGTGAAGTAATCGTAGACTCGCTCGCTGGTCAGTTGTACGGCAAGATTATGCTACAGAAGTGACGTCACGACACACACACAGGGCCTCAGCATGGATAGCAACGTGATCCTGCTGCGTCCTCCAAGTAGAAGTAAATAGATTACTAGCACGTGCACCAAACCTCCTAATGTGAATGAGAGAAGTGGCCTGACTTAGACTGCAGAAATTATGACCATGCACGCACAATGGGGCAGTCAGTTGTGGCCTTGCAAAGCAGGAATAAATTAAGCGTTTTAGGTCATGCTTGAACTTCGAACACCAAGAAAAAGTGCAGTACATAGCTTTGCATATTTTCAGGGATTCAGTTATATCATATTACTGGACTAAAGATAAAGGAAATAGTTAGGAGACGATAAAAAATGCTAACTGAACATCGGTAAGCATTAAGAGTTTCACACTAAAAATTTTTTCAGACAAAAGTAGGACACGCATTAATGTCATTATTGCTTCTTTTACAATAAAAGGGAACTAAATATTCACTTAACAAATATCTAACAATAACCTACACGCAAATATTTCATATCCTACTTTTATAAAATAATGCAAATCACAATACGCGACTTGAAAAAATAATGCATTAATTTAAAGAATCTACTCAAGTTTGATAAGAAAAAATGCACGCTGTTCAACAAACCCATGACTCAAATTAAGAGAGACTCCGCAGAAAGAGGTGAGGCTCGTTCTGTACACAGTACTACTGATATTCTGTACACAGTACTACCGATATTCTGTACGCAGTACTACTGATATCAGCATTGGTGGTGTTAACTAGTGAGGTCGCAGTTCACTGTCACCGCTACTAATTTCCTAAAATAAAAGACCTAATTTGAGGCTTTTTATGTGCACTGTGCTAATACCTTCATACGAAAAGCACACACTGACATACGATGCTTGCTTATGGAGTCACTCTTTTACTGATGAATATTTAGCTCAAAAACTACAGCTGCCACAAACGAAACAAAATCATATTATTGTTCAGTGAACTGAATTTAACGATAATTAGAGCTATAATTTGAGGCACCGAGTTTTTTTAAGCTGTTCACCAGTAATTCTACACCCATGGTTCAGACGTTACCACCATTGACACTCTACTTATCATTTTTGCCCCGTGAGAGTCTTCAACCAATTAGATCTATGACGCAAGGAGCTTCGTGACAATTAAATCGCATCCCAGCCAAGTCTTTCCTATTACTTGCTTCATCATGCCTTTGCCGGCTACAAAAATGTGCATAGCTTTTAAAAAGTTAACATGCTATTTCCTTCTGCACATCGTGCGCCAATTCATATTACCAAGTCACTATTTTTCAAATATTCTCAAATTGATTTATCAAATATTGTAATGGTACTCCACTCCAGTACTGTTCTATTTGACGCACTCAGATTCGTTTCCCGTATTTTATGGCCTTATGATATTTACTGAACGACGTACGTACTGAATTTATTTTTACGCAATATGATTAATTTCTTCGCATTCCTCATATTTTTACTCTCATCATCAACATGAAACGTGATAATCTATTTTTTAAGAACTCCTTATCGTCCCAATTATTGATGGGCCACTGTCCAAAAAGGAAGGAATGAAACATTCAATGTTTGCAGCAATATACAACGACTTCAGAAGTAATCAACTCGATCTTAAGTGAAACAAAAGAAGCTATACTGTCCCTGATATATCCTGTAGTAGCCGTCTGAGGAATTAATAAGTAATATAAAAACCCTCAATACTCTGCTGAAGGCACATTCAGCACAAGCTAATCGATTTTCACGCATCTTGAATGGGAATACCTATAAATCAATATATGAGTTACAAAGCCTGTTATTCAATTACTAGGCTTGTGGCGACTTTACAACGTAATATTCCAGGGTCAATGAAGGTGAAGAGCAGCATGCATTCGATTCGTTTCAATGTTTTACGGTGACGCTCGATCGTGTCTGCAGCTGTTGTACGAATACACCCGACACCGAGCAAATAAAAAGGCATTCCAGCACACACTTTCAGCAACAAGATAAATTCTCAGTTTTGCCTAAATGACTGACTAGCAATCAGCAAACACCTGAGGGTCAAATACAAGCAACAATCCACGATAATCGCTGTGCTGAGGCCGACATTTTGACGTGTGATCGAGTCGAGCTGCAGAACCGTGACCTCTCCATGGCCCATTATATTCCCTCTTGGGAAAATCCTTTCAGAACTTGTACCATGAATTGCCTCGGCACGTATTTATTTGATGAATATCGCATAATAAGATACGACAAAGATATGCATAAAAATGTTACACGCAAGGTTTGTTGAAGTCAGTCTACCACGATATTCTGGATACTATCGTGAGGGAGTTGGGTAAACAAATTCGGAATAGGTTAAATCTGTACCACGACAGGGATAAAATGAAAAGTAATTGTTACGATTGAAATGGTGAAAATCAGCATTTGAAAGCAGTATCCAATAGACTCGTTAGCGCCCACTGGAGTCAGAGACAAGAATTGCGCACAATACTAGTACATTTTTATAAAACGGAAACACTGTTGCTGCAAAACGAGCCGTTGAGCTAGAAACGTTTGTTGGCAAATGCTTTATAAAGAGAATGATGGAAACTGGAACAGAAACGCTGAAATGGCGGGGCATTGCAAGCACATACGTGCAAGGTGCAGGGTGCGGTTCTCTCAATCTGTGACCTTGTTCTTGTGAGTGGACCAGTTTTTGGCTTGACCTCCTCGTACTGTGGGCACTCGCGACACACGCTCGCACTGCACACGCTGGCTCTGGACGGCAGACACTTGGCAGTAGGCAGCTGCAACTGAATCATTGCAATATCAAGTCAAGTAACCTGAACAAACCAGTAGCTCTATAAGCAACAGTAGGATAACAAGTACAGCTACAAGTTAATTACTTGTTCATACAGTTCAATCGGAGTCTCGAACTTAGGCCGTGTAGCAGACTTTATGGAATTCAGTACACTCATTAAAAAACTAACTTTCAGATATATTATCAATCTTATGTCTCTAAAATCATGATAATGGTTACTCAATTAGCAGCTCCTGATGCTACAATGCATTTCAACCAGAATACATGATATAGCTATTGACAAGTACACAGACAAATGATACCTGTAAATTTTCGCTGAACTCCCCGATTTGATACTAAAAAATGTAATGGGATGCCAATGGATATTTTTCTCAAAAATAATACATTTGGGATACTTTCGGAACCCTATTTTGAAGGCCTAACAATTACACTCGAGGTTTAATCACAGTTTTTACCCCAAACGTTCATCAAGAAGTACGAGTCCGTAAAGTTCAAATGGCGCACAGAAGCACAAAGTTTAAGCATCTCAGTTTGACCAAATTAACAAAATCCACGAAAATAAAACACCGTAAGCACACCTATGAGATGAAAAGATAGAGGTACAACTATCCTCATGAGTTATTCATTAACCACGCATATCCCAATGAAGAGAAAGAAAGAGACATGATTCACGCACATCTTAAGTTGAACTTTACATCAGGCACCTGAAACAAGGGTAGCTTGTTTCTGTTGCAGGTAGCGCGTTGAGCATCGTGTTGCGCACCTGAAACTGTCTGTCAACACACGACCATAAGTAGTCCAGCAGCTGACAGAGCTTCGCTCCGCCCAAGCAGTCAGATAGAAGTTACTTTTGCAATTAAATTAAAACGACTGAGATTTACTAGCACGATGAGAACTACAGATAACTTCTAAATCACGAAATATTCAAACAATGAAACTTGACGTCACCGAGATGTCATACTAATCGAGCAGGCATACTTCTAGCGCCGGTCACACTGGGTCGAGCAGAGTTGTGTTTTTCTGAGCCAATCCGCGTTTTTGAGTAACAACAGCACGCACAACGATGGTAATTTTCATTTATTTTAAATAATATAGAGACCATTCATAAACTAGAAATAGACTAGGCATAGATTATGTAAGGACTATCCGAGAACCAGGCCTTGAGAGAGTAGAGAATAAATATCACTCATCTTTCAGACCGAGCCACTTTATATATTTATTGAAACGTTGCGAACCAGCAGATGGAAATAACCTGAGACAAGTAAAAAAAAGAGGTAATGCAAACAGTGTGAAATGAGATATGTACGTAAAAACTCTTAAAAAGCCAAATTCTTAGTAATTTTGTATTGACAAGTCCCAAAATAGATATTTGAGCTCGTTCATTGCAGCAGCTACGTGTCAACGTAATTGTAAACACAAAGACAAGCAAATGTTTCTTACACACTAAAACTGAGGATACATTTTCCAAGCCATTTCATGTCACATTTTGCGCTGAAGTCGAGCAGCTGATTTCAAATAATACAACTTATTTCTTCTAACATTTATTGTCAGTAATACATTTTGTTCTGAATTTCATGCAATACTGTATTTTCAGTAGAGTTTCCGAGGCGAAGTTCTTTACCTCAAGCGGTGCAAAAATTCTTTTTCCAAACGATACACAATCAGTACTTCCTTGCCCACTGATGAGCATGAGCAAAAAAATATACAACGTAAGTTAGATCGATCAATGTTTTCATTTTCAAAGAAGCCTGTTAAATGTCTAGCGCATCACAATAATTAGACGACATCTAACAGCTGTGATAATGATGTAAACGTGCCTTTATCTTTTTTATAGATGCCGAAGGTGAACGCTTGAAGGAGCTAAAGGAATTCAAACCATTTAAATTAGCATCAATAAAATACTTCAAAAGAAGAACAGGAGAAGCAGCCACGACTCCCATTCAAACAGCAGTGAAGAGCGCTATTGGAATGAACAAAAGTAGGCACCTTCGGTCACTTAAAATTGTAAACAATTCAAGACAGAAACGGAAAATTATTCAGCATAATAAACCTAAATCAGGAGCTACATCACCCTCCAAAGCGACGGCATCAAAAACAAGACCACGTCTGCTGAGGAGAGTAACCAAAATAAGGCCGCTGGGCAAAAGGCAAATAGTATCAAGCAGCACGTCAACTATGCCTGACATGAGTACAACTATGAGTGACGATCAAGCCCTGCTGAACCGAACATACAAAGCAGAGCTGATGAAGCAACGCTACTTCAGATTCAGGTCCCTGCTGCCAGGGGGAGACATAAACAAGGAGGCCCACACCTCAGACGAGGATCTAAGCACCAGCATTGTGCCTGATGCCGGGAGCTCCAGCCTACTGACGCCCCTTCAGGACATTGGAAGAGGAACCATCCACAGGATCCCGGGCATAATACTCAAGGAACAAAGATCAGCAGACGAAAACACAGGCTCTACCATCTCTGGGCAACTGAAGAAGTTCCAGCATCCCTTTGTGCCTTCTGATGTACATCTAAAGCTCAACTCCGACTCCAATCCCTCACCAGAGCGTTTACTTTCTAACTCAAGTTAGTTTTTTCACTTACTGTACTAGATACTTTCAGAACTACAGACGGAAATAAACAAAATTTGGTTAGTACTAATATATATTAATGACGTGTAACATTTATATTTCATAATGTACCAGGTAGTGTCGCTAAATTATTCTAAGCAAAAAACAAATGGACGAGGTTAGCCTGAGACTTCAACACAAATGTCTCACTCATGGCTGAAAGCAAACGTGGTGTGCAAGTTCAAAATCTCAAGCCTTCGGAGGGAGCCATCTCCACCAAATTCTTACCCTCATGAAACCGTAATAACGTACTAGTATCCACACCGTGTCTCCTATAAGTGTAACTAACGAGGGCAAAATTCTTTTTAACGAATTTATAAATAGCAACGCCTGTATAGAATAGATTTTCAGCACCTTGTACTCAGAAATTAGGTAATGATAACGTGTATTCACTAACAATGCTAGTCGTGCGGACAGGTTCGGTGGAGAGCATCACTCGGCTGCTAGCGAAGCGACTTGGCCCCAGCGCACGCAACACGTACGACCCTTCAATTCTGGTTGATTTTTTAGCCCTCGTCGCTCTGAACCGCCAGCCCACGAACATCAGGTGGGTTGAGTCACTATGAGGCAACTGACCGACTATATGGTAAAGGTCTGATGGCCTTTAGGTCTCGAGTGAACTGTAACATCAAGTTAGATTGCGGGTCCTCAAATGCAAGATGCGTTCGCCACTGCATGACATCGCATGCCAGAACGCGCCCCCACACATCTTCAAACATAGGACAATGGTAAACAAAAGCTATTTTCAATAATTGCAGGCAGAGTTACGGTCGTTGGAGTAATACGCTGAGACAAGTTTGAATGTCAAAACCATCTAAACCAAAGAATAAATTAAATTAGAATCGCAAATTGTCATTTTTCAGTCTTCAACACACATGCATAGAAGCAACGCACTGCGCGATGTACAGTAAATAGGACGTCCAACACGTGTTGTAATGCGATTCATAATCCTGGACAGCTTCAGGACTCAGCACGCACAATATTTTAGTAGTAATAGTTCTAAAACTAATATTTACAAACAAATGGTAAATAATACTCCCTCTGTTCGAAAACAGTTGGTACAAATGGGAAAAAATCTGAACATTTAACATTATGTTATCAACGTTATACATACTTTTAAAAAGTACAAGAAACAAAGACATAAATTCAACTTCATAAAAAGATATACTTTTATTAAAATTTACTCAATCTATGAAAACCGTCTTTGCAACAGTTCTTGCAAGATGACAGTACGTTTTACGTTAATTCGTGCTTTTTAGGTCTTTGATTATCTTTTAGTGTTTTTGATTTTTTCTTTTTGTTACTGAGGGTAGTCTAAAATCCTTTCATGTATTTTGGTAAAAACGATTGTGTTATTTTGTTATTTAACAGAATTAAAATTACAGCAGTGTATGCACTAGTTTTAGCAAGCTAGAGGCTAATTTTATCACACACAGGGAAGGAATTGTCTTAAAAACACTAAAACCTGGAATGTTTTCCTACCTGTGGGCCAACTGTTTCCAACAAAGGGAGTGATAAATAAGAACTATAATAGTTACAGCAACAATATTAACTAACAGTATATACTTTAAAAATACAGGTTTGTGATTGCACGTCAAAATTCGATGGCAAGCATGGCGGCAACAAAAAACGTTACACGAACTAGTTTATTCTCTTCTAAGACTATCAAGCACGGTTCAATATGGTAATTTCATTTTTTTATAATTTGAACTCATTTTTAACCATCTTCATACTGAATAAAATAGAAAAAACATTGATGATACAGTAGAATTCCTTTAAACCGGCACTTGCTGGCCAAGCTTTATATATTTATTCATTATGTTTTTTCTTCTTTAACTGTTTTAAGCAATTGATATTGTTTTCCTTTTATGTCTAGCGTGTCTATGAATTGTTTATGGTTACTTAAGTGATATTAACAGGCAACTACAAAGTCCCATGGGTGCCGGTTAAAAAGACTTCTACTGTAGTTCAAATCATTTCACATGAATCAAGTAAATTAAGGCTAAGATTCAGTATCGAAACATTTGTAGAGTTCACACATTGATGAAATTAGAAACAGAAATCCCGTGGCGGACTGTAAATATAGACCTTGACCTTTGCTTGCCCACGTGAATTGAAACACAACTGACGGCCTTCACTCATTGAAGTCGAAACTCCAATCATGAAAAAAGAAATCCACATTCCCGTGTCACTAAAGTGATTCACTATTTCCAGACATGCACCCGATGAGATCCCGAGCATCCTGATATCGAGTCGCAGGCGAGGGGGGGATCTGACAAGGAGGTTGAGCCAGAGGAGAGCGAGTTTCAGTGTGTCACAAGCAGGGACACATAATGTACCATTGAGTCAAGCCTCACGTGCTCTGGCGAAGGAACTTGGCCCTCACTCCGCAAGCGTCACACATCAGCACGACCGAGCTACGTCATCCTTGGAGGCGCCTTTGCTCTTCTCCACGTCAGACTTGAGCACTCAAAATGAGTCAGCAAGCGCTCAAGATTCCGCACAGTCAACACAGAGAGAAAATGTTAATATTGCTTCCAGCACAGCGACAGAAACTCTTTTGAATCCCACAAATAGGGTGAAAGGATCAAATGAATTTGGACCTTTTAGTGATGGGAATGATCCGTAAGTAATTCGAGTGTTTAACCACAAATTGCAGAAGATAGTCAGAAAATTTCCCATTCAAGAATCTTATTTTTACGAAAATATTAAAATATTATATTATCTTATTCAATATGGCACAACTACGTTTTCTCACATTCGGAATAAAATATTTTAGATATGATAACAATAATACGTGTGTTATTTGGCTAGTGTCATCTCCGCTTTGTGTTATTCACTAAACTATTGCCCAAGAGTAAAGGTAATAACGGCTCGTAGTTTCGAACATTTTTTAAAAGCAATGAAGTCGGTATTTAGCATTTCTATACCTACATAGTCGGACACAATTTTTGTCAAGCAGCATGAAGCAGTAACAAAAGAACACAAACCAACCCGATTAGATTACTTCGCAGTGATGCGGAAGAGAACTAAAATAAACAATTTACCCTCAGTACCTAGACGGAACACACGAATGTCACTTTGCTGTAGTAGATTTTGGCTTCTGTTCAGTTGTGAATTAGAGAATAAGGAATACTGTAACCATTCAAGGCACGAATGTGACACTCTACCTCAGGTCAGCAGGCGTGTCACCTCCAGCACTACCACCAGTGCTCAAGGCAAGTCTGTACAACTACCTGGTGCCACGCCTGATGTATCTCGCTCCTCTCACGGAGACAATCCCTGGTGTGCCGGGGCTCGACTACCCTATAATGAGCACCGTGCCCTACACCAACTTCTACTGCACTAACATGCCGTGGCCAGGCTTCTACGCTGACACTGAAGCTCGATGTCAAGTGAGTTGACCAAAACATACCTCTCTTCTCTCTCTCCTTCCATCGGAACGAGGAATTAGCAAAGGACAATGAACTAACCTAATCATTCTCACGAACCATAGAAGACTAACCTACAGACATGCATCTTGTCCACTCAGGTTCAGAGCCTCGCTTGCGCTGCAGACCTTGATCCATCTGATTAATTACTCTGCTCTACCTCAGCAACTATTCCTTCTCTCGAACACTCGAACTGAAACGACAAAGTCAGCGTAAGAATTAGTTCCAATAACTTACTGGCCCACGAGCGTTCTCTATTCATTATGATCTCAGCCCTCAATCTTGCAACTGCCATAAACATGTCAATTACATGAGCTCTTTTTACGCAGTCCATCCATTCAGAACTAGGTTTACCGCTCGTGCACCTTCTATTCACTTCTGACCATCACTTTTTTTATCTAGACGCTCTACGTTCTGTGTATGTCTGATAACGTTAACCTTACATTGCTGTACTCGACAACGTTGTAATGTGAAACATCACCAAACTTAGAGTTGTTAAGAAAATAATAAATTAACTCATTTTCGATTTACTTAGGAATTCGGCTAGCTTTTGAATGAGATGATAAATATGTTTCCAGTAAATATTTTCGCTGTAATGTCATCGTTGTTTTCAACGCATCGAAAAAACAATGAAATTAGTTAAAATAGTTCCAAGTTTCTCGAAATCCCAGAAGTAAGTTATTGTCCCAGGCAGAAATGACTCATAAGGCAGTTAGACAAGAAGAACTCGAAATAATCTAAATTCTAAAGCAACAACCTGTAGGAGTAGCCTCGAGTGTACTGCTGGCCTCAGCATGGCATGTTGACGCTGTCGCATCACTAGCATGTAAGGGCATTGCGCTGCCAGACCGCACTTCAACTGCACACAAAAACATTCCGATGACCTACCATTCGTGGAGCTCTCGAAGTGATCAGCTGCGGTCACTGATCTTAGAGTGGTGACACACAAAAAGCTATCGTATGGAGCTTTTTGCACGCTCAATTGGGTGACTACTCATAGCTTTTTGCACGTTCAATAGGGTGGCGACTCATTACACAACACTCTTGTAAGTCTCGGCCTATTACTTTAGGTAGCGCAATCATGGATTTTAGGAAAAACTAACATTAACTTATGGAAGGAGAATTTCTTTGACGCTAAGTAAATACGTACGAGTGACATGAAAGTCATTGTGCTAAAAATCACAATAGAAAATTCTAAATATCGTTTGATGCACAAATCTCCATAGCATAATGAATCGAGAGTACAGATGACTCCTGAGTTTCCCAAGATAAATTTTCACACACAAAATTTAATCGTTTTATCACAAAATAATGTTTTTGTTTCATAAGTTCAAATTTCATGATGTGTTAGGGTAGCATAAGCGAAAAATAAATTTATCAGTTTTTTATTCAATAAAAACATTTTTGATAGAACAAAAAAATATGTATCCCTATCGCATTCATCTGCATATTGTATTGAGGAGCATAATACTGCAGTTACTAACTCCACGCTCTTCGTGATGGTGAAGCTCGGCATCACGACGGCAACGTGCGAGCAGGCGCACACAACCTCGTCTATTTTCCTAGTTACAAAAACACTCGAACTTTCTCAACGAGAAAAATTCCTACGATCTGTCAATTGCATTAGATGAAGCTACAGATTACAGGGGGGACAAACATTAGAGAGAAATCAGATACGCTAAGAGCGACATCAACTGGAAACAGCTCTGTGTGATGGCCATTCTTTTCCATGTGAGGCTAAACCACTATGTTTCAACATCCTAACTTGGTATCTGCTGATGGGCTTACAGGCAACAATAAATGACCAGGGAGAATCAAAGTGGGAAACAGTCTAACAAAGAGCAGTCTCCCAGCACATTTACATGTTGTCTACATGTCTATCTTTCAAAGTCAATGATTTCATACAAATTGGACGTTATCGTCTTACATGGAATATGAAAAACGAGTTACCAAATGATTAATTTCATTAAAAGCTATTTTAATCGAGACAGAGGCTTCAGTGTAATTGCCTACTTCAAGTTCGACTATAAATCCGAGCTAGCGGCGTTGCCAAATCTCTAGCCCACGACCTCAAAAAAAGGAACTGGACAAGCAAACAACCACATTCAAATATTGATTCAACGATCTTTATTTGTCAGGTGGGTTCCCTTTCCCCAGTCATTTCCTCCACTGAAAAGGTGCTTCCGCAACGATAGCATTCTTCGAAGTATCTCAATGGATAGTTTGATTTGCGTAAATGAGTGACATGAGGTCACTGATATCAGACATTACACTCAGACTGCAGCAAAACTCGGAGTTCCCATTCAGCAATGTATAGAATATAAAATTTTATCCTCTATATTAAATAAACATGAGCAAAGGATATGCAAATTTTCCTACTTTTAGGAGTTAGGAACAACGCAACTGTTCAGTTCAATGAATTCACATACTTATGGGAGAACTACGCGGAACTCAACGAATTGTTTGATGCTAAGTTGTGATGTAACGCGCTGGCTGTGGTAGATCTTCCACTGCAAGCTTGACTTTAACATTCAATAAGCTCGTATTGTGATTAATGTCGGTGTGACTGAAGCCTGTGTCCCGCCTTTTAGGCGGGATACCTGCCTGTGATGAGAAAACCGCAGCAACTTCTGAATTGTATGTACGGAACTAATGTTTGGTTCCGCACATCACGCTCATTCTCTCTTTATTATAGACTTTTCATCTGACGTGCAGCTTTTATTAGAATTTCTGATACAAAACTATGACGGTTCATCCATGGCTTCTTGTTCACTAGCTACAATACAATTGGCTACAATTTGCAATTAGTTTCACGAAATAATTTTGTTATTGTGTGATTACACCCACACATAAAAATTTTAGGGTCGTTGATACAAGAATAGCTATAACACAAGTGACGTTATCATTGGATAAAACCTAGTGTACATGAAGATATTTCCGTAACAAAGTTTTAAACTGTAATTTTTTCAGCTTTGGTCATTAATTTGGTCGATTCCGAAGAGCCTACCCTAAGTATACAGTGGTGTGGGACGATGTATGCTAGAAGGTAATCTTTCTCTCAAATTTGTAGAAATGAATAATTACTGAATGCAAAAATTATTCAGCAAATAAACTGAAAGCCATGAGGGAATAATGAGACTGCAAGGAAGTGTGAACGATGTGAGTGTAATGAAGTGGCCAGCACGCACGAGAGAACACGTCTCCACAGACCCTGTACACCTCACCATGCTGCTCACGTCGCAGTTCTAACACTTATTGTCGCCTCTTCATTCTTAATCCCCATGTCTACACACCATATAAAATTATAAGAATAACCGCACTACAAAGCAGGCTGCTTTCTTCAGTCCAGTCCTACAGGCATGTCTTGTATTTCTCACGTACTCAGCGCATCACTCCTTCAACTGCCCACTCACATACAAGCACTCACTTATTTCATTTGTTCTTTACCTCCCACTAATTCATACAGCTCTCACGTTCCTGAAACACTACAGAAACATTGAAGTAATACTCGAAATTTCTTGTCAATACCATTAATACACACAGAGCATTACAAAGCCGGTCCGTCGCCAGTGGAGGAGACCACTCATTCACCTCATTCCCATCTCTGACACTTCAATGATTTGCATCGCAACTAAGCAGTGGAATCAGTCACATCACACCCAATCCAGCAAGGCCAGATAGTTTTTACCGCCGCGTAGTGTATCAACTCACGTTGTCTCTCAAGATCAATGAACACCCAACGTATATATTTCACTTCATACTTTCAACGCCTTATAAAGAGCAGCCTAGAAACAAGGAAGAAATAAGCTAAAGCTTCGAGGAATCGCAATGAATTTGAGTGAAATGTATCAGCACTACAAGCACTATCTTTAATTCAATAGATTTGAGCATTTCAAAGTACATCAAAATCTTGCACTTTCTCCATAACTTATAAATAATATTTCCAGAAATTTACGCTAATAATTCATTGAAACATAAAAGATTCAGGCGTAGAGGTAAAAATGAAGCAGTCTGTGCTAGCCATATTTCTTAACTAGAGGGTTATTTGAAGAGAATTTCCATAATGCTTAAAATAAGCGGACACTGTAGTATTCTGCGCTCTAAACACGTCCTGTGTCCAAACTAAGCTCGGTCCGCACACGAAACATTTCATTATTTATATTTTATTTATTGTGATGAATTTCTCTCATGATTGTGCGACTTTCCATGGACGAGAAGTTACCCTTGAGCTGAACGGCTGCGAGTGAGTAAAATTATCAATTAATTCTGATACTCAGAGCAAAATATTTTCCACGCTACTTTCATGTGTTTCATCTGGAAATCCGCCACAAGAACTTTATCAAATGGAGGAGCAGGAAAACTGTTTCAGGTGCAGTAGCTCATCATTTACCAGGGTTGCATACATGCAACAATTGAACCAAAGTATAGTTCTCGCTATGTTTCCATATAAAATTCTATTTTCGTATCAGAAAAGTATTAAACCCGATAAGTAGAGCAATGGAGTATATTAGTAATGTTCAATAATATTAATAATAAAGGAATAATAAGTGTACGAGCACACAGCTATCAATCCACGAATGAACGTGCGTCAACTCTCTTCGGATGACGTTGCAGTTAATTAACACGGTAAGTGATGGCACAACTAACACTCTAATGTGAATAGTGTTTTTGAACAACATTTAATTAAGCTAATGAAAAATTCAGTTACGTATAAATGCACGCATGTATTATACCGTAAGTAAGTTGAATGGAATAATAATGTGTATTAGAATTAATGAGGGTGCAATGTGTGCAGGCATGGCACATGTGTGACCTGGACGGCAGGCAGGCCAGTTTCCTGTGTCCTAACGGCACCATCTTCAACCAGGCATTCATGGTGAGCCCCTGTCCGTGTGTCCCTTCTCTTGTTCAGCGTGCCCACCACAGCACACACTGTACTGTGCTGCCCACCACAGCACACACACACACTACTGTGCTGCCCACCACAGCACACACACACTACTATGCTGCCCACCACAGCACACACACACTACTATGCTGCCCACCACAGCACACACTACTGTGCTGCACTCAGCCACACATCTACACGCTCCTACTAACCCACCCTCCACACTTGCAGGCTGTGGCTTTCCGTAGAGAATCTTGTGGTTGTTTCTTAAAAGTTAAGCAATGAAGTACTCTAATGCATTTCACATACGGTAATGGCAATGTAAACAACCAGATGCCACACTACTGCTTCGTGGTTGCCATTTCAGACTTTATTTAGTAGTTCAGCTTACACGACCGCAATAAGGGACAATGATATACGAAGTGTTCCGAGTAAACATCCACTTTAAACAGAAGCTGTACTTCTGAAACTGTATGTTCACTTTTCAAAACATGAAAGCTCCATAGAAACTGAATTAAAGATCGAATTAATTAAGCGATAGAAAAAATCTTCTAAGACACGACAGCTATAGAAAGTTTCCATCAAAAATAGAACACATGCATCGCAAACCCTGTACAATACTTTCCTATTAGAAAATTGATAGTTTGCAATTCATCAATAAGCTTACATGATAAAAATCTAATAACTTGTTATTATTTAGATCTAAAACCCTCTATATGCAACTAAATTTCACACAACAGCAGGTAAGCGAAAATTAAAGGTTTCTACACAGCAAAAGTATTTTAGAAAGCATTGTCATGTATGAAAAATTTTTACATGGATCAGTAATTTCTAATACTTTAATATTTGAAATGGAAATTGTTCTCAAACGTTGATTGTTGCCAAGCAATACCATACTTTTACCCACACGTTCATCTTGAGAACAATAATTATTGATATGTATATTTGTCTGGCAGGTGTGCGATTGGTGGTACAACTCAGACTGCCAGGCAGCCCCGTACCTCTACCCTCTGAACGAGCGTCTCTTCCAGCAGCCTGAACTACCTCCCCCCACACAGCATCACCGCACCCTCACAGCCCAGGTGCTCGACACCCTGTTCTTGTGAGGTGCTCGACACCCTCTTCTTGTGAGGTGTTCGACACCCTCTTCTTGTGAGGTGCTTGACACCCTCTTCTTGTGAGGTGCTCGACACCCTCTTCTTGTGAGGTGCTCGACACCCTCTTCTTGTGAGGTGCTCGACACCCTCTTCTTGTGAGGTGCTTGACACCCTGTTCTTGTGAGGTGCTCGCCACCCTGTTCTTGTGAGGTGCTCGACACGACCCAGCGGTCTCCGTATCACAGCTACTGCTACAACTCCGTCATGCGGTCAGGACCAGGGTGTGCTGAGTAGTGCTCACATGTCTCGTCTGGCAAACATAATCTGAACTTCAGTGGTCTAACTACCGGAAATCGTTCCAATTAGCAACGTTTCTGCCTAGACCAATGCAAGTTGTTGGTCAGCGTCCATGTGAAGTGACTCGACAAAAACTTCTGATTGTAATTTAGTTGCCAATAAAATGACAGTCAAGATAGTTATTAGGCCACAATTCTCTATTATGTGAGATCAGTTTTGCTACGCTTCGTAGTGAGATATTGAAAATGGACGAGCATTGTGCCCACATGCTCGCGGTTCCCTAACTCCCCAGCTTATGAGACGCATACTACAACAAAGAAATGTCAAGAGTAGCAGCACAGCAAAAAACGTTGCATTGTGTGGAGACTTCTTCTAGTGCCACTCGAATGAAGAGAACTTAGAAAGTAAACTGTGCGAGGTCCAAACAACATGATATCGCTACAGCACAACAGCAAGTCTAGCCATAGTCATCCTTCACATTACAATAACAAGCAGATGCACAAGGCGATGGTCTAACAGCAGAGAGGAAAAATGTATAAAATGAGCAGAGCGAAGCAAAATTGAGGAGCATTTCTCGAGAAATAACCAGGACCGCTATTTCTAACGAGTTACTGCAACGAATTTAGAAAAATTATTCACTGCATCATGAATACTATTTGTATGAAATTATCATGCAAATCTTCAGGTTTTCAAACGTCCGAGTCCCGTAAAATTTATGAATTTGTATCGATCATACGTTTCACCTTATCCTGAAACTAAGAATAATTACAAGAGTCTGTAATAAATGAATCAATTTCACCCTCAAAAGTTGACATTTCAGCCGAACGCTGTTTACATGCAGGCCTGAGCAATATTTGTGGGTCGCATTAGCATCACGATGGTAATTATTCCTAGTAGTGTAACCATGTCTATACTATTGCTGTTAGCGTAACTATGTGTCTATCAAGACCTCTATATCGTACTGGCATAGAAGCGACTATTGCAGTGATGGAAACGTTACTAGCACAATAAAGTTTAAAAGCTTTTTCAACATTTTGATACCCATTTGTTGATGCTGTTTATACTGGGGGAAATGTTTACAGAGGATATCAAATATGTATCGCCCCCTCACACTACACACAACTAACACAAGTGCAAGCATTATGATGTTTCATCGAAATTTACAAACATCTTGGAAATAATTTAATTACTTCGCAACTGAATATAATTTTTTGAACGAGAGTTCTTCCACTTAACAGAGTAATTCAAAAACATTCTTATTACAATCTAACAATTACTTGGCTAGATATAAAAACCACGTAAGAAATTTTTTCTCTTCATCAAGCTCTGAGAAGACACAAAGACGAAACATTACGCTCGTGAACGCTACAACCACATCTGCACGGCAAGTCTAAGACACAATGTTCCGTTACATTACAGTCCGTAACTCTGCTCCCTTACTATCCAAGCTTCTACATACGAGCATTACAGTAATTTATCTGATGTCAATTTTTCCCCTCTAACTTTTATCGATGGTCAGTGGTCATTTTCTAACAGAGACGAGATAATTACTCATAAAACACTGAATGTTCCCTGAAAGATTATCTTTCTTCTCTCTTCAGGCGAATTGCATCACATGAATTAATTCCGCTAATGGTGTGATGAATTGTCATATGTTCTAACTTCAGATACGACCCTCCGGTCTCGTCCAAGGCAAAATTGAACCCCCGTTTCCGCACAATAAATGTTATTTTCAGTGTGAAACTTGTAAAATTATATTAGATAGCACCACAAATCCCAAATTTTCAAGTGGATAAACAACACAAGCTGTTACAGCCAGCAAAAAAAGAAGCTGCATGAGCATGTCTACATGAGACTTCAATTGGGAATAGTGAACAGAAATTGAGGCACTCGCCTCGACCGCAATATCAATTAAACGTTATGCCAGCCTGACTCTTGACACAGAAGAATACAAAAAAATGTTAGCAACTAAACCCACAACAGATAATTGAAACAAATTCTTGATCCCCTCGAGAACAACTAGAAGTGACACACAGGAGCAATATTTCGTTTTCAGGGCACGCGAACGAAGACGGCTTCTCAATGAGCAACGAATGTTAGCTTCTATTATGAGAATCCTACACATTGATTAAATTGAGGCAATGATTCTCGAATAATAATGCATTTGCCCTTAAACCTTGTGGTATTCGTTTACCTATTTAGAAGCTGTTACTACACGTACTTCTCAAATTTGCGAATTTGACAATATTTTAAACCCAACATACGAAAATAAATATACATCATTTATTTCCTTATTTTCACTGTTTATTTATTCATGTGCGTGTATATATGCATATGAAAAAATAAACAATAAAAATAAGGAAATAAATTATGCATGTTTATTTTAGTACGCTAGGTTTTAATATTGTAAAGTAATAGTAATTCAATTCGCAAATTGTGTGGCAAATTATACTAGTAACGTGATCTTGATTTACGTTAATGGAAAAGTGAAGGAACTCATTTTTCTACTGTAGCTAGAATTCTTTAAAATTCATGATCCACTTTAAGGCACAATTGACACCTCACCAATTATAGGGTAAAGAAGCCAACAATATACTTCAATATAGAATGACTTGCTAAGCAAGCCTCAAACAAATTATTGTAGACTCATTGAGTTGCTCCCCTCCACGGAAATCTTTAGTAAAAGGCGAAAGATTTATGCGTTCTGAAGGGAAGCCAGAGTACCAGGCTCGCTTTCAATTCCCCCTCGGTTTGTGACGACTGAAAACACGTACGAGAATTTCTGCAGTCGGTGACTTTAATATTTTGAAACCGTAGAATATAGAGCTGAAGCTATGTAATTATTGTTATTAAGACCATAGTTTATTAAGACGATAGGTGAACTTCTTTTACCTTGAACCCATAATTTTTTCACCGAGTGTCGTCATATCTTACTATGTATAGACGGCGTCAGAGTCCCCTTTGTCAACCATTAAATACACAATCCAGAACTGCCAACATCGAACATTATTGTTACACTTCAATTTTTCCCCAATTTAGCACCGAAAATTTTACAGCCAGCTTATTAGAATACGACTGCCACGGCAAACTCTAATGCAATTAATAATTATCTTCTCTGCAAATACCACATAATCTGAGCACCATTGACATTGATCAACACTTGACAAAGAAAATTCACACCTCATGTCTGCCTACTAAGCATGTATAATGTAAAAGAGTTACTCGCGTTTAAATTTCCAGAACCTCGACATAACATTGAGTACACATTCATTTACAAGAATTTCGAGTTTGTAGGATGATCGCTTTCAACACGCTTCGTGTGTCCCCTTCACAACTCAACTGAACACCTCTAGTTACAGACGCTGTAATTAAGAGTATCTCCAATTGTGTTAGGTTGCTTCACCAACAAATCTTAGTGATTCCGACACAAATAATTGTTTTCCGCACGATAACGATTAAGAGTATTGGTTTTTATTTTTTCAAAACCTCAGTCCAAATTTACAATATTATTGCTAAAGTAAAGGTATGACTTCAGGTGAAGCGCACGCTCCACTTAGTATAGAGCTAGCTACTGCAACACGTGTAGCAGGACCACCAGCAAGATCCACACACACGTTCCCACATTAATACTAAAAGTATAGCATTTATTGTTACGCACGCTCAACATATATCTTCGCATAAAATTTTCAAGACATTTGAAAGGGAGAGAAAGCAGAGTACGTGTAGCCTTGCACTTACAGACGTGTTGTAAGAAAGGAGAGAAGGTTAGCACTCCCCTTGATAAGGATGGACAACACATATACCGTCATGGCACAGCCGCTCTGCGGCAACATGACAATTTTTGCACAACCGCATCAATTCATTTCTAATTTTACGCCTCAATCACGTCAAGTTGAATACGCTGAAGCACACAACTACTCTAATATACATTAATGTAACCATGAAGATGGCAGACAACAGTTCGAAACTCTAACAATTTTTTTAATTTTTCTTGCGAAGGAAATTAAAAGCTTACTCTTTCATCAGCCAAGAAAATTGTACAATATCATATTTCGAATTCTGTTAACTGATCCGAATGCTCGGACACACAAGTTTAATCGGGAATAAATCATGAACGTACTGGACAAGCAAGCTCTGCAAACCCTAACTTGACACACTAACGAAAATAAACTTTTTACAAATAAAACCAAATCTACTTCCGATCACTGTGTCAAATGAGTCCCTAATGTTACAATAGTGGCAGCGTAACTAGCACAGTACACGTGTATACTCCTACGACCGCGCTAAAAAACATTTTCTTTTTCATTTGACCCCCGTTTGCTTCACTGCT
Source organism: Trinorchestia longiramus (assembly GCA_006783055.1). NCBI lineage: Eukaryota > Metazoa > Arthropoda > Malacostraca > Amphipoda > Talitridae > Trinorchestia > Trinorchestia longiramus. The sequence goes on along the minus strand of VCRD01003009.1, from coordinate 7,153 downwards.
ACTCGCCGGGATTCGTGGCGGGGTCCTGTAATCCAGCTGCTTGGAGGCTTGGTTGAGGAACGGCTTGCGGTGAGGAGTTCTGTTGCGGGTCTTCCCATGTTGAGTGGGTGTCCGCATTAAGCTCGGCATCAATATGGGAGCCCGTGGGTAGCCATGGGTTACCAGGTTGTCTAAGGAGGTGTGTAACGGGCCAGGGGGGCAACCCAGCAGCCAAAAGCACCCGTGTTGAGCAGTAATGGGATCGCGCCTGTGAGTGGGTGGTTCGTAACAGCCTCGCATGTACAGAGGAACCTCAATCTTTTCCATTTTTCCCAACACAATTTCTTTATCAAACGAGTTCAACTTTGATAGATTTACTATTACAATATATTCTTTGTTTGATTTTATGATCATTGTTATTCGCAGCCAGGCTGGTCGTCCGTTCGCGTCTCGGAAGCAGCAGTTGGCCAGAATATTTTTACCTGAATGTCTGAAGCATTTTTGAGGGAGCGTTTTCTTTCATTTCATTATAGAGTTCTGAAGCGTATCTACTCATCCCCTTTTCAAGTAATTGTGTCAATGTGTGTAGAGTTTCGAACAGTTTT
>VCRD01003008.1:53853-71194 GCA_006783055.1 Trinorchestia longiramus | reverse complement strand
GTAAAAAGTACGATTTGATTTGTACGCGATTAATTAAAATGCATAACTTGAAAATGGAGCATGAGCAGCGATGTGATGCTACACAGTTGCTGTAGCCCCAGACTGGCTACTCTTACTTAGAAGCTGAACTGGCCAAACTTTCATCTGGACGCTCTGGACTGGCTGGCATGAATCAAAAGAAGTTCCAAGCTATTTCTCGTGCCAATTTCATGGAAATACAAGCTGAGTTCCTTGTTGACGAGTTCCTTTATTTCCTTGAGTAAGGTCACACGGGCAGTTAGATTAGGCTTGTTAAAGTTGGTTGCTTAAAATTCCCCGAGCACAACTAAACTTTACATTTCAATGACAAGAGTTATGAAACCGTGTTTGTCTTATGATAGGTAAATCAACTACCACTTGTTTAACGTCTTAGGATAGTGTTAAGAATTGAAAACCCAATTCCATGTTTTGGAAGCTGATACTGTATTCTTCGTTGTATCGGAATAAAATTGATTTGATTTGTTTCATAGCTTGCGAACTTTAATGCTTGGAAAATTGCAACGCCGTTCCATTTCTAGGCTTGAATATATGAATAGGATATTGCACGGAAAAATAATTTTCAAGTTTTTAGGAAAAATATTTAAAACGGAAACTGTTTAGGTAAAATAAATAAATATTGTAAAATCACTTAAGTTCTTTATTCATTATTTAGACTTTTTCCGTTTATTTATTACGGAAAAAAGTAACAAGTCCGCAAGCCGCACTTGCCTTCCCGCTACGTTCGTTAACTTCCTTACGCCGCAGAAACCCAAGTTTTCCTTTAAGGAAAATCTACAAACCAACCTGTAAAGCGTGGAGCTGCATGGACTCTTCTCCAAAGCTCCAATAAACGTAAAACAAGAAAAACTTGGACAAGAATCACTACTGCAGTACTGTTCGAGTCCAGGCTGGTGGGCTGAGCGTCACTATGCTTGCCAGAAGCCTATTTGGAGGGCTCTAATTCTACCAACAAATCATTGATGCCCTTAGTAGGTTAAAATTTTTGTTCCTAAAATGACCTACGAAGACCCTTGAGGAATTATCTTAGACAAGCCTGGCACACAGACTAAGAACTCGGGGATGCCATCATGTTGTATGTGTGTATTTCGAGGAAATTGAAGGCCATATCAAAGGTCCCGACTGCCGAAAGTCCAGACAGGCTTCAGAGATGCGGATGCACTTACAATTATTATATGCTGCAGATGGTAAAAATAACAGTTTTTTTAATTGAACCAATTATTATATGCTGAAGATGGTGAAAATAACAATATTTTTTAATTGAACCATTGATGTTAATAGTCTTGTGTTTCAGATATTTTAGTTACTTTGATGTTCCAAATGCCAGTTCCATCTATAGGTCATAGAGTAGTTCTATGAATTAGATAGCTAATTTGATGCATATATCATGGATTATGAATGGAAGGCTAAGCTTAATGCTGAGAGAGCCAAAGTGGAAGATTTGTTCGAGTATGAGGGCTGCAAGGTTGGACGAGGCACCTACGGTCATGTCTACAAGGCCAAAAGAAAAGATGGGTATGTATTTGTTTTGTTTTCCTGCATAATTATGTGCAAAGGATACACAAGTAAAACTTCCTATTGGTGTAAGCAAAAAATTTGATGACTAGCAGTGGTATAAATGTAATACTTTATTTTGATTTTAATTTATACCTTTTGTTGTCTCCAAAATTTGAAATGTTTAATTATCTGTTTGATAGTTGATTTTGGAGATTTTTCTAAAGCTCTTCAAATTGAATGGCTTTTCTGTTGTAATATACATCCTAAAAATTGCATATTATGAGCATGATTTAATTTGTGAAATTGTTGTTGAAATGCTTCTATAATTCCTAATATGATTTTACTATATGTAACTGTAATATATATTACTTGAATTTCTTAGTTGCTTGAGAGTTTACTTGTTTATGCTTTGCAGATCTGACAGTAAGGAGTATGCACTCAAGCAAATAGAAGGCTCGGGGTTATCCATGTCAGCCTGCAGGGAGATAGCTGTGAGTCACTGGTCTTCATTAAATAAGATAGAATTAATAGACAACTAAATATGAAATTTTAGTATTTTATAGTATAGTAGGTAGAGATTATGAGCCTTCAATTAAATCTAAAATTTAGGTGCTTTAGTGTCAAAGGTAAAAACAGTGTGACAAGTAAGGATTAGACTGAGTGCTAATGTATTCTACCAGATCTTGCACTGTATTGGCATAGCTGTATTTTATTTATATTTAATTAAGAACTTGATCTTGAAAATAAAACACTGAGAGGCTTCTCGTCACAGTAATGTATTCCCATCTTATAATGACTTTTTTCCTGATATAGGAAAAAAGGAATATTGCAATATACATATTTTTGAAATTATTTTGTCTTTGTAAGTGCAGAAGTTTAATCATCTTCCTTTTATTCTATTCTGTGTGATAAACATGTGTGTCTATCTTTTTTTTTAAATATTTGAGCTGGTATATGATATGTACTGAATTTTAACTTTCTGTAAAAGTACAACTTACCTTGCCTAATGTTGTTTCTATTTTTGCAGCTACTACGAGAATTAAAACATCCTAATGTTATTAATTTACAACGAGTCTTCCTGTCACACTCAGACCGGAAAGTCTGGTTGTTGTTTGACTATGCAGAACATGACTTATGGGTGAGTGCCTGCAGAAATTATTTTATCCCTGTGTGGGTCCCTGCTTTCCTGATGTTCATTAGAAATAATTCATTTTTTTCCAATATTCTAAAGGCTTTATTTATATTGCATGAAAAATGAGTAAAGATGAGTCTTAATTGAGCAATATTTTGTTCAGTCCAAAAATAAATTAGTCAGTAAAGGGTTGAGTTGAGTGTGATCTACTCCTGGGAAGGTAATTCTTGTTTGAGTGAAGCAGAAATGTCTAAAATTAACATATTAATTCAAATGCAACTTTTAGAATATGTGTTTCTAAATCTGTTCAGCAATGTATAGTGAAATTGAGTTGTGTAATTTTCAAATTCCTGAAAGTATGGTTATGCATACAGTATTTTTCTATGACACAGCCATATGTAGATGATTGTCACTGATCAATAGTAGGAACATTTATTGTGGGAGGGATAGTGATAATGTATAATAAATGATTCATATGATGTATTTCTTTAACAGCACATAATCAAATTCAACCGAGCGGCTAAGGCCAACAAACGCCAAGTGCCTGTCCCTAAAGGCACCGTCAAGAGTTTACTGTACCAGATCCTGGATGGCATCCGATATCTACACTCCAATTGGGTGCTACACAGAGATTTGGTGAGCATGCTGCAGTGGACTACTGAGTCACTTTGTGGGTCCTGGTTATTGGAGTCCCTTATCATTGCTGAGATCGTTTTGTTGTGGCTGCGGTGGTTAAACTCGGAATATAATTGTAATATTAATAATATTGGAGTCCCTCTCACCAGAGATATGGAGTAACTGGGGAGGAGGCATCCACTGAATTTTAAAGCTTATTTACCACAAGTTATGCAGCACAAGTTCTTTTATGTGTTGGCTCTGGTAAATTGTTATGAGCTGTTTAATTTCCAGTGCCATGTTCATGGTGGGTGTTATACATTAGATAGAATTCTGTGCTGTCTCTTGATGGTCTACTTTTCTTATAACTATGCTGGTGTTCAATTTTTTAAGCTTTTTTGTTGCTTGTCATAGTAAGATACTATCTCAAATAGTGGACTAAGAAGGTAAGACTTCAAGATTTTATAGCATGAAATCTTCATCATATTTAGTCTAATATTACTTTTGAGAAGAAGGTTGATTTTCAGATACTGTACATATAGCATACGTATTGTCGTGATGTACATATTATTGTATACATATTTTATTATTGAAGAAATACTGAAAACACAGACACTTCTACATGATACCATTAGTTATAACTTTTTTGGAAAAAGAAAACGAACATTTTAAGTGTTTAAAGCCTTTTTTGTGTGCAGAAACCTGCCAACATCCTGGTGATGGGGGAGGGCGTGGTGCGGGGCCGTGTTAAGATCGCAGACATGGGCTTTGCTCGTCTCTTCAACTCCCCCCTCAAGCCCCTGGCGGACCTAGACCCAGTGGTGGTTACATTCTGGTACAGGGCACCAGAACTCCTGCTCGGAGCACGGCATTACACTAAAGCTATAGGTAATATAATGGTGTATATTACACTAAAGCCATGGGTAATATAATGGTGTATAATACACTAAAGCTATAGGTAATATATTGGTGTATAATACACATAGCTCTATGTACGTGTGTTTAATAATAAAGAAATTTGTCTGAAGCTCATAGGAGAATTATTAACAGGTGTGCACGAGTTGAAAGTATAAATTGTTTTGTACTAGTCGTAATCCTAATGTTGACCCAAAGGGAGTGTGATCCATCCATGCTGCACACTGGTATGCAGCAGGTCCTTTGTGTATGAGTAATGTAGCAGATGTTACTAGTACGGTGAACAGGAAGACCCAGCAGCTTTTGCTGGTTTACTCGTGTTGCATCATAATATTAGTTCTTTCTCTCTCGTAGCCTACACCTCCATTTTAGAAAGATAGTTGGGAGATCAGGCTCTGTTATCTTGATGTTGGAAGACCAACCTGATGTATGAAGTGAAGGATTTTTGTTTATAATTGCCTTCAGCTGGACTTAATGGAAAAAAGACGAGCCCTTTATTTAAAATTTGTACGTATGTTTGTACCGATTGAACGTGTATTTTCCATAAACCATTTTGTATAGGAGTAGAATAGAATAAGGCAATAGGAACGAGCCGTTTGGCCCATTCTTGGTTCAATACCGAAGTCCCATGCCGAGGATTATTAGTAGTGGATTATTTCGTTTGCAAATTGTGTATTTTGAGCTACATCAAACTGCCCTGGTTACATCACGAAGCAATTACATTTTCATCAAGATTAAGTCTTGTTTTACTATTTATTTTGGTTATTCATTCTTCCTTTCATATTGCTCTGATTCTATTTCTAGTCATTGAACCACTCTGTTGTTATGTCAAATAATCGTAAAAACATTCATGTTTTCGTATGAGCTAAATTAAATGAAGCATAGATAGAGTATTAGAATAATCATAAGATCCTATTTATTTTCAGTCATATGGCTATTTGAAATATTTTGGCAGACTTATGGGTAATTGGCTGCATTTTCATTTGACTAGTTTTACAGACCATGGGTAATTTATTATATTTCTGCAAATCTATTAGTAATTAGTTATGTTATTACAGACATCTGGGCGATTGGTTGTATTTTTGCGGAGTTGCTGACATCGGAACCTATATTTCACTGCCGGCAAGAGGACATTAAGACGAGCAATCCCTACCACCACGACCAGCTTGACAGGTGCATACCATCTATTATAGAAGAACAGATGAATTAAGCCTCTATGAAATAAGCCTTCATAGAGATCTTTCTGAGGCTGCAATTCTAGATTTGCATTAGTGGGCTAAACCTCCGCTACAGCCTGTTCAAACTCATTGCCTGGTTTGTGAAAGTGTTTTTTATAATTTTGGTGGACTATATAACTATGGCGATCGCCATTTATAAAAAAAATAATTCCTTGTACGTTAATAAAGGCTCACGAGTTCCCTATTGGCTCCTTGTGCCTGACTTAGCCTCAATAGAGATATGTACTCTGTGACCTGCAGGGTGCATATCTCTCACTCTACTCAGCACTAATTCGTCACCTCTATTACTATATACAGGGTGCGACAACAGAACTTCCTGTTTTGCCTTTCAAAAAGCTGTAAAAAAGGAAGTTATGTTGTTGCGCCCTGTATGTGTACTAATAGACTCGGGCTAGAGCGACCAGTAGAGCTTATGACGTATTCTGCGCAGGATATTCAACGTGATGGGCTTCCCACAAGAAAAGGACTGGGTTGACATAAAGAAAATGCCAGAACATGGGACACTCATGAAGGACTTCAAGAAGAACAAGTGAGTGATGTGTACTGATGCTATATGCTATGAAAACTTTGTGTGTAGTTACAGAACTCTATTATGCCCCAATAAAATGTTGTGCTAAATCAACACTCGTTTTGAAAGTGTATTAATTTCTAATGTTCAGTGAGTCAGATCAATATTCTGAGGCATTGTCGTCATTTTGCTATATACTGGTAAACGAGATTTCGCTTAGGCAGTTTAGTCTTCATAATTCTCCTACAGTATTATTCTATAATGACCTAGTTAGTTTTATTCGTAGTACGCCCTAATTCTGTTCTTTCCCTTCATTTCAGTTACACCAACTGCTCCTTAATTAAGTATATGGACCGACACAAAATCAAACCAGAAAGCAAAGCATTTCTTCTGGTAAGTTTACTTAATGAACTATCACATAAATGAATTTAGAGATGTAGAATAGCTCATGACTGTAGAGAAGACTTTGATTACCCATTCTTAACTTCGTATGCTAGTCCCACGCTGTCTTATACAATCACGCACAGGAATTTGAGTGGGATGCTCAATTAGTCGTATTATTATTAGTAGGAGCAATGGAATACTAATGAACAGCGTAGATTCTCAGTTTTGTACTAAATTTGCTGTGATGTGTTAGTTCATCCGTTTTTGTGAAGGTTATGAAGATTCGAAATCCCTTGTGGATTGTGGTGATGCTTCTCGGTTTTTGAATTCAAAGGGGCTTGAAAGAAGCACTGATTTGCATACCGAGCTTAATATAAAACATCGTATGCACGTATTGGAAGCAGGATATAAAATGTGAGAATGATGCCATGTACGGACAACAAACGCTGTTCAGAAGCGTTTCATGTTGTCTGAAGTCCAAGTGAAGTCGCTAGCCAACGTCGTCGAATGTTCTTTTCTAAGCATTACCATTATTACTATTATATGTCAGAAAAAATGGTGCGGTTTTTTTAATTATTCACAAAGCTTAAAACTGAAAATTCAAATGCAAGATTATTTTAAAAATTATTTCAAATAATTATACTTTAAAAAACGTATGACTTTTTTTCGGGCATTCGATAGCAAATGCTACCTCATGTTGCATGAATAAGTTACCTTTTGGTGCCGACAACGGTTATACTATGCTAAAGAGGAACATAGACTCCATTAGCAGTTATATTTATAATGAAAGTGGAGTTACCGTTCTTTAGTAGTTTAACTGGGTGAAGTGTGTTCAAATTAATTTGAAATGAGTACAGTCCCTGGCGGTGTGCAGCTCCAGAAGCTGCTGACGATGGACCCCACGAAGCGGATCACTTCAGAGCAGGCCATGCAGGACCTCTACTTTCAGGAGGAGCCTCTGCCCACGCAGGAGTGAGTTCAGGCTTCCCTGGTCCTCGTTTTGTCCACCAAATGATAACAGATGGAAGAGTCCTCACAGAAGTGTGTCCACTACTGCGCTGTATCATTACTTCATGTTGCTCTGCTACACGCAGGTGTTTTCTGCAGTATATCGCTGATCACTTGCCTATAGCACGTGTACGTTGTTAGGGCAGACGTGTAGTGTGTGTAGTTTGCATTGAGCTCTGAAGAACTCAGGAGGTGTTCGTAGGTGTTCACACGATCAGGTGCTCACTCTCCACGATTAATGACTGGATCCCAGTCCATTGGCCTTCCTCCTCTCTTTTATGGGACACAATTACTGGAGTAGATGTGGACTTTCTTTACACTGCTATGGACGTACCAAGGTTTCCAGGGGGATTGAGGTAGATACGTTTAACTGCTACAAGTTGTCTTCAGTCAGTACTAGGCTAAATGTATTGTTTCCGTTTAAAGTGTTTTTGAATTGCAACTTTTAAAAAAAATCGATCCTGGCAAGATTTTTAAAATATATCATTGCAATTTTTGTTTAATTTTGTCAAGACGTGAATTCATACGTCCGACCTCTCCATGATGTAGATTCAAATTCAGTGTTGGGTTTTTTTGCGTTTGTTGTAAAATTCTACTTGAATTGTTAAACGAGATTACTGGCAAGTATCTAGTATTGGTTATTACTTTTTTCATTAGAGAAATTTTTTTCATACTGGTAATTGAACTGGCATTGACTAACCTTGTTTTTGGTCGTGCAGCGTGTTTGCAGGAGGACAGATTCCTTATCCAAAGAGAGAGTTCCTATCTGATGAAGAGCAGGACGACAAGAGTGACAAGGTGAGCTTGAAGCAGCACTCGATTGACCAGGGCAACGTGAAGCAGCACTTCATTGTAAAATACGCAAAACAAGTGAACAGAAATATATGCATATACCTCAACTGTCAAAAATCGAATTACATATTTTTAACAAAATTAGCAGATGTTTAATAGAAATATTCAGAAGAACGTCAGTTGACGCAAGCCTTGCTGATAAAGTACGAAGTTGTGTTAGTTTTAGCATATGAGGGACACCACTGAGGGTGCTCCTGCACATCTTCACTCTTTGCAAGTTATCCTTTGATGCTTTGTATCCTGTATTCTGGCTGTGTATCATGGTTATCGATGCTATGGCATCACCGTAACAAGTTATGTTGACGATGGAAGAGATTTTTTACGGAGGTGCGTCCACTGTTGCGGTGGTGCATCACACAACAGTAGTGCTTCACGCTCGGGGTGGTCGGAGTCTGTTAGCAGCACTTGTTCGTAGAATTTGTATTCTGCTCAGCGATCAAATTTTTGTAGTTTTTGATAGCACCACACAACAAATAATATTCGTTAATGTGAGCCTTTTCATGTTACTCTCTTCCCATTTTTAGAGGTGACCTAAGATACGTCGGATTAATGCTTGCTCATGTTACACAGGTATGCTAGAACATCTGAAACCTTTTTACATAGTTGATGAATTGTAGCTCATGAATGATTTTTACTAACAGCGTGGAAGTAAGCCCAGTGATGTGGGGGTGCTGAGGGGAGGCGGGGGCAGCAGTACCAGCAGTGCGGGAGACCATGGTCCCGCAGCTAAGAGGGTTCGTTTAGGACCACAAGGGGGGCAGGGAGGCAATCCGGGTCAGAACCCTGGTGTCTCTATGGCCCAACAGCAGCAGCAACAGCAACAACAGCAGCAGCAACAGGAGTTCCAACAGCACATGTCGCAGAGAAATCATCACCAGCAGCAGCAACAGCATCAACAGCAGCAGCAACAACAGCAGCAAAGACAGATGCAAGCCAACCGGGTTTGTATTATTAAAGCCTAGATAATTCCCGTGGAAATTCAACGGTTTGGATTTGACTAATTTGAAATTATTGTAAAGACGTATGTGTTAAAAATTTCCAACAAATTATTGTATTGAATGAATATTTTCCATGAATATATACTGAAGTTCCATTCTGTATCTGATCTACCTGCGTAGACATTACCATTGCCTTTACAATACCATAAAACCTTGCCTAGATAGTACCCGTGGAAATTTCACGGTTCCAAAGTGATAAAATTAAGGATCTATAAAATAAAATACATTTTTCAGTTTTACCCGTGCTGCTATCAGAATCTGAATATTTTTCATGAGTATATACAGAACTTTCATTCTGTATCTTATCTACCGAAAATATGCCTGTGTAGGAAAAGAAGGCTAATGTATTTTATGGGAAAAATGTATTTTATAGCAATCCGGCGCCTTTAGTATCCACAATACAATGCTTAAAATACACGTCTACCCGTTCTGATTTCAGTTCAATCATTGAAATGATTGAACATTGGAAGAAATGGGATGGACACATACAGATAGAGATGGAAATACATTGTGTATTATATAAGTAGATTATTATTGTTATTGCTTAAGGATAAGGTGGGTTTATAAGGAACTACTCTATGTTATAACTGCCACAAAATGGACTTGTAAGATTCTTTTATATTTTTCTAAGACAATGATTTACTATTTTTCGATGACTGCTGTACAGCCATCTAACCCAAATATAGAATAGAATAAGGCAATAGGAACGAGCCGTTTGGCCCATTCTTGGTTCAATACCGAAGTCCCATGCCGTAATACCGAGGTCCCATGCCGTATCTTTTCACACTCCATTTTTTTTGTAACACCGCTATTTCTGATTGTCGTTTCCTTTTTCATCTTATCCAGCACACATGCTCATATTTTCCACTGACGCCTTGGCTTTTGTTTCTTAGGTTTTACGAAAGCGCTTTTTTTGCACGGCATTTCTTTGAGGTTCAATTTCCTTAATTGATTTCCCTTAATCTTGGGAATTTTCTTAATTCCCTTAATCTTGTGCAATGTAAATGAGAGAATATGTTTATGTGCAGCACGGCGCTACGAGCACTGGTCAGCTACAGAGCCAGGGTGGTTTGATGAGCTATACGACCAACAGTTCTCAACAGCAGAACTTCCAGCACAGGTACTGAGGACGCACAGCTCCAGTAAGTTCCCAGCAGCACTACTTCTCGAACGGAGATTTTGTGCTTGCGAGTCTTCGTTGCATCGACTTCAAATTTTTGACCGTTTAAATTTTGTCCTTTCTATTTTTTCTTGGTTCAAATTTAAAACTTATTGTGTAATTCTTAAACCTCAATGTGGTGGCGTTTTTGATGTTCAGAGATCTGCACTCTGTCTTTCTTTTGCTTCAAGTTTTAAAAAATTGTCATTTTTGATAATAAGGATGAGATTGGCTTGCAAATAGTTTTCACAATGTTACAATTCTGAGTTTCTTCACACTTCATCTCTGTCTGTCTTTGATTTTTGTATCCTAAACCCGTTTAGTATCGAAGACGTCAGTTTCCCTAGAGTTTATTTTTCGAAGTCAAACGTCAATGGGTTGTCTATTGAGTGAAGCTCATCTTTTGCAAAATTTGCACTTCAAACCGAATTGGCCCTCATTGAAAGTTCCACTTATCAACGCACATCACTTACCACCACCCATGCACTAAACTTTCTTTATTACTGTGATTTTACTAATGCATTCAACTGCCTGTTAGTATTATGGCATCAGCCACTTTCAATAGCACGAAGACAGAAAATTGAGGGTATCGGTCGACCCAAAATGCTAGAAGTTATAATTTTATTTGAGTTTAGATTGCTCCTGGAAATTCTTTTGTTAGCCGTCTGTTGTTAGCTGTTGCTTGAAGGTCGTAGGGAGGAGAAATGAGTTCTCTTAGATATTTATATGTTTAAGTTGTCACATTCCTGTCCTTGCCCTTCAGTGGGTCGAGAATCCTGGATAACTTAGTTCATTTGTAGCTTGAATGTTCAAGAACCAAAGTTCCTGAATTCTGAAAAATAGGTCTCCTGCAGAAAAATTAATCTGTTGAGGTAATTTTACAATTATGTAATGGGTATTAGCTAGGCTTCTTTGTCTTGGCCTGACTTCAAAAACTTCAGTCGAGGTTTTTCCCTAACATTTTTCAATTTTTGGAAAATGTTTGCATTACGCTTAAATTATGGTTTTTTACTTGGTGGTATTACCGGTAAAGCTGACTGCTAGATGAGTCAGTTTCTCAAAGTACATGTGCAGAAGGCCAAAAAAGGTAAAATGCTAGAACAATGTGATCTAGGCGAGTTCTTACTACTTAGTATTATGCTAGTTGGTGTATTTTTCTTAAAGTCTTTCCATGAGTGGCTGGGTTAGCATTATTGTAATTCTGTCTGGGTGAATTGTAGCTCTAGATCGTGGAGTTTAGCATTGCTTTAATAAGAAAAGATAATTAGAAAGTAAATGTAAGGCCCATGTAAGAACAGACGTCAGTTGAACAGCTTCAGGTTCGTGTGCTGGTCCACACGTGCTGAATTTGCACTTCAGTGCGGTGTTGCTCAGCAATACTTGGTCTACTGGATGAGGCTCGTTATCAAATTAACTAACTTAAGTTGCTTTTCAAGTCATTCTGAAAATAACTTGAAAATTTCATACTCTCATGATCCTACACGAGTCATCACGTCTTGGGGGAAATAAGATTAAGTCTACATGATGTTCAGGCCATGTATAATTTATTAATTTTCTTGAAGCAAGAGTGATATTCCTTGCAGTTGTAAGCGTGTATTCCCCCTCACAAATTCGTAACAAAACATTTTTCAGTAACATGTGCTGCATCAAAGCACTCTAGAAGTGTATTTCGTTTTAAAACAAGAAGCACCTCCGTTAAGACCTGCAGCTAAGTTAAATTTGTTTTCTTTCTCTTGATAAATGTTGACTTTTCAAGTACTAGTATGATGATATTTTCTTTTGTTCAGTGTTTTCGTGTCAGGATACCAAACTTTTGTCCCCGCAAAGCTGAGCCTCAAGCAAGGAGACGTTCGAAAGGGTCTTAGTTTCTCACTGTATTTGGATTTCTATTCCAGCTTAGTCAAATTTTTCTGTTTACTATTTTACTCTTTCTTCTTTTGAGTGCCAGATTCTCCTTGTAGTCCATAGCGTAGGCTCAATCTACCTCGTCTGTACCAAAAAAAAATAACTGTAGCGGCTATGGTTCCATTTTATCTTGTGAATACCTTTTCTTTTGGGAAGCTCGTAATACCTAGAGGCACGTCATGGTATGGAATGTTTTGAAATGTTCGTTTTAGTTTCGTCTAAATGTTCTTTGTTGCCTGCTATTGATGTTACGTCAGCCGAGTGGATAGAAGTATTGTCTGGCTTGCTTTTGCCATCGCTGGATCAAAATTTTACCTCGAGATTGTTCTCTTTTCATATCAGCCTGATGAATCCATATATGTCTGCACCAAATTTTTTAAATGTTTTCAGATCAGATGTTCCAAATCATGTTATCAGAACTGGAAGAATCGATCATTATCATAGTATCAAGCATACCCAATGGTTAAACCTTGTGTTCTTCGTGTACCTGTGGAATTTTTTCAAGACTATTGTAAAATTACCAAACAGATACATCAGAGCCTTTGTTCTACTCGATAGATTCTAGAGAAAATTTTAAACGGAAAATTTGTAAAGAAACAGTTTGTGAAAATAGCGAAGCATTCATTTTAGTGGGTAAAAATGTGTGTGGACGCGTAATTGCGAGCTTGTTGAGGTTCCCAAGCTCAAAGGAAAAAATTGAGTACTCTAAAAGAGCTGTTCGTAATGTTTTTTTTTTATAATTCTCAAGGACAAATTATTCCTTTGTCAACGCTGCTTAAGGCAAAGTGCTTATAAGACGAAAGTTGAACATTGTGTCTCATATTCCTTTATGCTTGTGCCTAAATGCATTAGTGCTGCCTTGGTAGTTTTAGAGGGTTTGTTATTCCTTATTTTAACAAACTAGGAGCAGAGCTGTCGATACTTCTTAAGGTGTCGCAACACTATTGAATTTTTCCTGCTCTATTGCAAGACCTACTTTGCTTTTATGATTTATTTTGCAAGGGAATACTCTTATAATGTAGAAATATTCATGTTGTCTTATTTTTTTTGTGAAATTTGCGGGCATAATTTTATACTCATGAAGTTTTCCCCATTGTATTAGTGCGTAGTTTTTCTAAGCTTAGGAGATGAAATTTGTTATGCTACGTCGGAATATAATTTCTTGTAAGATTTGGGAGTGAAGTTTTTCATGAAGTTAATTCCTTTAACGTAGATAGGAATGCTCTTCTTTTTTAGCCGTTCAGGCTGGCGCTCAACCCGCATTGCCTTGTTCTTATTTTAGCGAGTTTAAAAAACAAGAGCATTCTTCACAGGTAGATTTCTTTGGATGAAGTTAGCTGCCTGTACCGAACGATTTGTCAGGGGTGGTTTGCCTATGATGGCAGAGAATTTTGTGTATATTTGCTTGCAAAAAGAACTTGTGGAAAATCATTAATGGCTTCGTCATTCTTCAATTTAACACGTTTCGAGTAGGTCTAGTGTAGGCAGCCTGCCATTTGCATTATAACGGGAAGTAAAGTAGTGACGTTTAGGGCATTAATATCGTACATATTGTATATGCTTTTTTGTACGACTTTCATGTGCATCAATCTTGTGTATGATGACTCTCTGCAGCGTTTCTTTATCTTCGAATTAAATAACATACATTGTCTAAAGGTTTCTTATGTCTTGCATTTCTTGGTGAAATTATTTATTTTCTGAAATATGATATTCATTACAGTTCATTACGCGTTTTCTTCTAAGACTTGGCCATTCGGATGGGTACTTAAACTAACGTTTGTGTGTTGGCTCGTATCATGTAGTGGAAACTTCATGGATGGGGCTGAGTTTTGAAGCTTTTTGATAGCTAACGAGTGTCCTATTCTGTTCTTGACCGTCACAGTCATTTTGTCTCGGTTTGTTCTTTCATTTTGACTACTGACTGTGTATGTGACTCTACGAGCTAGTGCTGAGAGCATGGAGGCCGTACTGGACGCTACAAATACTCTTGGTTACTGGAGTTTGCATGAAGGTCAGGTATTATTTGCGTGGGAACTTAATATTAACCCATTTACGCCGAGCGTGTTCATATGAACACAGTTGTTTTTGTACCCTCACAGTTTTTGTACCCTCTCGTGCCGAGCGTGNAGGCCGTACTGGACGCTACAAATACTCTTGGTTACTGGAGTTTGCATGAAGGTCAGGTATTA
Organism: Trinorchestia longiramus; assembly: GCA_006783055.1. Taxonomy (NCBI): domain Eukaryota; kingdom Metazoa; phylum Arthropoda; class Malacostraca; order Amphipoda; family Talitridae; genus Trinorchestia; species Trinorchestia longiramus. Next base: position 56,758 of record VCRD01003008.1, on the reverse strand, counting down.
TTTGCGTGGGAACTTAATATTAAGAAAATTAAATGGTAAATATACGGGCCACCAATTAATTTGCATGACCATTTTTTGATGAACTAAATGAATTATTGCTTCTATTATTGGATCCAGAATATCTTTAAAGCGCCAGTCGTGATGAATAATATATAATTTTTTCCTCGAGTTGATTCGAGTTTTTATCGACATTCAAGTCAAACCATAATTGGAATTAATTTCTTCAAAAATTATTTGTACTGTGATGATTATCGAAGTCTCGAGCTTGTACGTGATATAGTTATTGTGAACTCTGAAGTGCAGCAAAACTAATATTATTGCGTATTCATTGTTACAAGTAAATGGGTCTTTTGTACCTCTAGCTATCAAGTCCTTCAGATTGATATAGAGATAAATCAGAAATCCTGTAATTAATACGTATTATGCATTGATATTTGAAAGGTATTCCAATATTCAGGCAAAAATAAGTACTTCAAATTTTTTAACCAGGAAAATTATAGTAATGTAATTTGAAATCATTGAATAAGGATGAATTTCCGATAGTGAAGGAGAGGTATGGTTTAAATATAACGCCTAAACCTGATGAGTAAAACTAACTTTAAGTGATAATTTAACATTGAACTTAATTAAAGGAACTTTATTTATGAAATCAACAACATTTCGAGATCAAAGGTCGCTTATTCCTTCACAACACTTATTTCCACTCTCACTAATTTACAATTTCAAGCAACACAGGCTCCGTCCACTGTAAGTACTTCAACGTTTGCATCAATTATAGCAATGTAAAACATCGTCTTATTAAAATCTTAATAACGCGCTTTAGATACTTTGATTAAGGGTTAATTATCTTATGAGTATATTTGTTTTAACAAGTTGAAGAACATTTTATGAGTCTCACATTGAGAATTTCAGTTGAAATCATTATATTCAGGAATATCGAGGTGCATGGTAAGCTTTCGAAGTTTCGGTGACATTTTAACTCAAAAAATATTCATACACGTATAAGAATCCTCGTGTTCCGCACATTCCTAACGGGTTCAGCTACATCAGTAGAAAAAATGTTTGAAATTGCAGGATTCCACTGGACGAAATTAACGTTTACACATAATTAACATTACCTAACATTGAACAGTTGACACAAGAAGTAAAACCCGTTTGATCAAATCTGCCGCAAATTATGCAAGATGCAGTGAAAGAAAAGTGAAGCCTACAATTACCTCCCCTCTCCCATTAAGGCTCATGAATTTTGACTATCGCTTAACAGGTAAGTCCTCCAGGAGATTCATAAAACAACCTCTCAGCGCATTCACAGCATGACATCGTCTCGTTTCCATAACAAACCACTGTAATATACATACTAATGCAATAAACCTGTCACCCGGGTACTCACCAAGAGAACGTTGTGGCAGACACGTCAAGAAGCCGTTTGGGCTCTAGGATTCGACACACGTAGTTAGCATGCACAGTGAGCAAGAAGACAATATTCATAACACATGAAATAAAGCCAGTATGCTCCTGTATTAGCTCTCTAGCTATGATCTGCAAAAGAACATAAACAAAATTAAATCTTTCTCAGATCCATTTCACGTTTTCGATATTATAGAATAGTGCATAAGTAAGTAAGAGAAGAGTTTAAGAAAACCATAGTAAGCAGCCTTAAATCAATAGGAAGGGGGTGAAATAATGGAATAACAAAAGACTGAATTGAACAAATGTCAAAATAATTCGGGAGTATTAGTGAGCAGCTCAGATGAGAAAAGTTGAAAAATATATAGAAACAGTTTCTTGGACTTGTGCACAAAGTTATGATATTGCCTCTAATGCAAGAAAAAAGATCTGCCGACTGACGTGAAGCGCTGTGTACTGAATTATTATTATAATTAATATTATTGTATTCCTGGCTTAACCACCGCAGTCACAAAAACAGCGACCTCAGCAGTGATGCACGGTATCAAGAGGCAGTCATATTCTTAGGGTCATGAATACAAGTGAGAAAAAAATGTGCTAATTGAAATTGAATCCAGGTGAGAAAAGGAAAGTTACTAAAAACAAAGACATCACTAGAAAACATCAGAAAGCAAAATATTGATATCGGACGATGACCAGAGAGATATTTATGTCCTTAAAGTGAAACGATTACAGAGAAAACAATTAAGTGTTTGGTCCAAAATAGGGAATGACGGACATGCTATTTTGAGTGTTCTGGTAACAACTACGTTGGTCAGTTTGTTGTACAATTTAACGTTTCTGAAGGACGAGGAGTTTGCGACGCAACTTGCATTTGTTGCCGAGCTTAACTCAAGATAAACGCGTGGTGTTGTCAGAACTAGCACATTTCTGAGCTGGATGGATAACCTTACACCTCGTCTTCTTGACACAACATGAAAAAAATAGTTATTAATAAACATGAAAACATATATAAGATTTCACAACTGGAACATTTCAACTAAAAATAAATGATGAGCTTGAGGGAAAATTCGGCGTGTCAGTCGTTAGCTGTGCAGTGCAGACGATTTGATAACACTGGGTAACAAAAAAATATTTTTTGAAAATCGTCCAGGGTTTTCCAGCTGAATTAGACTAATTTTGATGCTCTGAGTCCGAAAATGACCTTGGGTTTGCTCAATCAGGTCAAGATTTTTTGCTACGGATTTTTTTAAAAATCGATTTTTCGTAAAAAAACAAATTTCTGCGGATCATCAGCTGAGAAACCCTGACGATTTTTTCCGTTTTCCTCAAGAAATAAAAGTCAACGTATCCAAATTCATTCAGTTTTTATTTACTCCATCAAATTTGATAAGCATATAATACTTCTAAATGAACGTTACGTGACAAAGTTTCAGAGTTCACGGCATAAATCGGCGTTTCTTCGATTCCCGTGCATGAGCAGCTGCTGGGTTGTCTC
>VCRD01003008.1:36888-51873 GCA_006783055.1 Trinorchestia longiramus | reverse complement strand
GCAAAATCAGTGTGATATTCGGACTCAGAACACCAAAATTAGTATAAATCAGCTGAGAAACCCCTGACGATTTTTTGGTTGTTACGCTGTGTAATATATCAAACTATTCAACATCTCTCCAGTGCATAGAAAAAATAAATTCTACCGACAGCTCGTCAACCATGGTCTTCCACTCATATGTTTCTCTTGTAAAAGCTTTCATTCATGTTATATTATGATAACTATTTAAAGTTTACATTATGATACATGATGTGAGGATATACATTGCTTCTCAGAAATAGATTAGTTCTGGCGACAGTCAGAGCCGATAAAACGAAAGCTTATAAAAAGAAAATTTTTGCTCAAGCTGGAAAGGAAATGTAAACTGAAGCTTCTGAGAAGGGAATGGTAGGACGTCTAATATTGGTAGAAATAACCAAGTTTGTGACGCGTACCATGGGAAGAGTAACAATATTTACAAAATAAAAACCCTGCAATAAGTTTCTAAGGTATAGAACTTACTTACTCTACAGAAGACAGTACAAAACATACAAATGATATCAAAGACTGCAATATTTTACACTTCATCACGACGTGAGGCCATAAAAGTGGACTTTATTGGGGATAAAATTAAAGGAGTGAGAATGAAAAAGCATGCATCTGAGGCATGACATTGATGTGAGTTTCTCCCACGCTTCAGCTGCACTACACTGGCACGTACTGTAAGAGACTGAATGTAAAGTATGAAGCGTTTGTATCTTCTCAGTTTGGTTTTATCTTTCACAGCTTTAGAGGACATCAAGTTTACCTTAACAAGAGTTATTCAAGTTAATCAATTCGCCACTAGTCAACATATATTAATTCTTGAACGGCTTTGTGGAGATGACGCAAATTACCGCTGCTTTTCAAGTTATTTCTATGAGTTCTGTTGATTTTTCGTACTTATTTTTAAACCCCAAGTCATCGGTCACTGATACAAACCCCTCTTTTGCCCGCTAGTTCGACCATGACAGTTTGGTATCTCATGTCAGAAGCTAGTCAATCTTGTAAAGTTCTTGTTCGAAGGATTAATTCTTTCCAATTGAGCGGCATTTAACCCTTTCGATTCTGTTGGGACATATACGTCCCAACAGAAAGCAAATGCCGGATCGAAAGGGTTAAACAGCTGTTAACAAAATCACTCCCAAAATAAACTTCATTGAACATATTTTAATGCACGGTATTTTACGCCTTTTAATCATAAAATTGCCTGTGCAGTCGCGAGTAAATTAAAACGACGAATCCTAAGCTGTTTTTCTTATACAAACATTTGCTTTTATTTCTTTAGTCCCATGAACACGGAAGACAACCACAGTTATATTTTTGCCTATGATACAAGTGACCATCTTCATGTGGAGTGCAGTACTCATTGACGTAATAGAATATCAAACAATGACATACACAGGGTGTTACAAAAAATGTACTCTCTTTTAGTGTCCATTGTTCATATACTTTTCAAGTGTTTTTTTACTAAACACAAGTCTAAAGGATCTAAATAAACAAAGAACGTTTGCACCACATGCAAGAATAATAAATATGTGAATAGTGGGTAGTCAAGGAATGAGTACATTGTTTGTGGAACACTGTACCAAAATAAGGAAAACTATCATAGGAAGACAAACACCAACTGCTCAAGGGAAGAGGCTCGCTATTTATCACAACGTAAAAGTGCTTACATCAGCACTACTTGTATGTACAATTGACCATCTTCAGAGCACAATAATATGGCTTGTGTTTTGAGCATCTAAGAAACAAGCTCGCAGATCAACACTTAATTATGTCCCCCCGTCAAGTACTTTTGATTTGCCTAACGTATTTCAGTCTAATCAACAAATAATGTTTAATTCAGAACATTACCGGGATTCTCGAACAGACTAGAATGACACACTTACTACAAATTATTGATAAAGTTACATCGACAATTTCTAAAGCAATTCCACCAAATATCTGTAAAAACTTCAGTTTTATCGTTCCGATCGAACCAACCTCTAAAAGATGTTATATTTGTGGGTATGATCACTTCAAAAATCAAAATTACATAAGATTTAAGGACCTACACTTTTATAGACACTTACAAACGCTATCCTTAACCCTGGAGCACTGAACATGGGTATAGACGTCACTAGCCTCGGGCAAACTACACCCATGTTCAGTGCTCCAGGGTCAAGTTTAAAAGAGTGCAGACTCTAGCTACACATGTCCCATCTCCTGACTAACGATCGCCAAGCACCAAATCAATAAAGAGAGAACGATACAGAAACAGCAGAGTTGGATATCAAGGAGAAATTCACCGAAATTAGCACTCAGCTACCATTCCGAACAGAAGATGGAGAAAATGGTACATACATAATGTCTACCTAACTATAAACTCACAACTGATTTGTCACAGCCAGTGTTGCTAACTCTGCTGTGGGTTGTTCAGGGTGTCGCAAGGAAGTGTGTCATCTATGACAAACACTGTCACCATTGCACTTGAGAAGAGCACAGGAATCCTACCTATTCCTTATTATTATTATTGTATTCCTGGTTTAACTCCCGCAGCCACAATACGAGCTATCTCAGTAGTGATGCACGGTATCAAGAGGCAATCGTCTGGCTTTTAGGGTCATGCATCGTTGAGAAAATAGCAATAAGTACCAAGAGTTCACAGTATGGTGTTGTTCTCATTACTAGTAGCCACATTTCATTTCGCATTTGGCGTAGGGCTCTAAGGTTTCAGATCCCTTCTCAAGCTAAGACCCCGACCGGCTTCAACTCGGCGCGCTCTGCTGCGTTTCGGTTATGTTCGTCCGCGCGAGAGGATGGGCTTACAAGTTTCGAAGAAGTCGCTATTATAGAAAATAAAATTTCCAAGGCCACAATTGTGCTTACGCAATGTTCGTAGTAGCTCGGGCACTGTGTCGGTAATTATATTACGTTGTAGAAGTTAATTTTAATGAGGAATTTATGCAAAGGTCCTCCAAGCTCCATTTGTCCACGATCAACACGATGGCCACACAGATTATTTAAAGCGTGTCCACTGAAACGAAAGTTGCTGGCAGCGTTGTAGCTCGGACAATCAACGAGGAACCTATTCCTTAAAACGCGCTGAGTCCCTACAACATGCCGAAGGAAAATTTTCTTCAGCAAACTCCGTGAAAATTGTTTCATAGTAGCTACGTTCAACAGACAAATTAGATTCCTGTTTCTGAATATGTTTCTCGGCTAAAATAAATGGTGACTATGATACCTATGTCTGACTATTCTTTACACACGGAGGCCACAAACGTTACGCACATATTAAATATTAGAAAAAGTGAAAAAGAGTTAGGGGGCTCAGGTGACGCTGTTGGAGCCGTCGGAGTTACAGAGGCGCGGTAGCACCACAGAGTACAACCACCGCAGAGTGGATGACGTGCACGTGCATACAGAGGTGCACAGCGCACCGCAGTAGTGCACAGCACTGCTGCACCACGACACCACCCAGCAGTGCGAGCTGCTGCACCACTGCACGCTGCTCCAAACTCTATCCCGCACACCGCACCCCAGCGAGCACACAACGTCACCCACGCGACTGTAACCAGCGTGCAACCATTGGTTCACGTGGGGCACCCTCAAGGCGGGCAAGTTCACATGCGTTTGGAGGGCTGCACATGTTGCCAGCGCTCTGGACATCGCAACTCGGACGTAACTGCCCACTGGATGCAACACCGATGAAGGGGACCAATGGGAGATGCTGTTGTACGCTTGAAGTAAATATCCTGTCGCCCAGTAAGTGTACTCGGAACAAATTTGGTAAGACCACGATGACCAGCCACTAGCATATAAAACGAAGGCCTCGACGGCATTATTGTACATTAATTTTGCTGAAGCTATAGCCCCTGTGAGGATGGAAGACGCATCGGTCAGTACGAAAGAAGAAGCGAGAACGTAATTATCCAAAATGCGAGACGTTGCCGCAGCAGCTGGAGGATCAACAGCAGGAGTTTGGAGCACATCTGGACATGAAATTGGAGCTTGGAACACGGCTGGAGCAGCGGTGGAAAAAGCTTCTATGGAGCTGGCTACTTGCGAGGATATGGAGTCGACGATGCTGCCTCCTCCAACTCCACCTTCTCCACTGCTCGAGTTTTTGATGCGATCTGCCAGGATGAACGTCAAGATGGAGCCCAGCGCGAACAGTGCCGGAGACACCGACCCCAGCATACGACGCTCGAACTCTGCAATGCAAGACAACAATTAACAAAGACCGTATGTGAAAAGATTTTTTACCGTCATGATGAAATTATGATTATATTCCTAGTTTAACCACCGCACATTTTTTTTCTCACAACAATAGCGATCTCAGCACTGATACACGGTATCAGGATCGTCATGATTAAAACTACCAATGTTAAAATCGAGCGCTGATCTAAATCGAATGAAGATGGAGCTGAGTTTAATTATCCTATTTTTGTTACGATCGAAATTAAAACATGTGATTAGAAATGAATAAAATAAGTATTTAGGGTAGCACTACTTGTTTTTAAAGTATGTGAGAAATAGATGCATCCACAGAAACCAGTCCAAAACTGGCATTGTGCATGCTTGAATCAAATCTACAAATAAATCTTAAATTAAAAAAAGGGGACGGCTGATATCAACTAGTTATGAACTTCCGAGTTGTTTCCATAGACCAAATTCAGTTTAAATTAACCAGAATACTAATCCTTGCATAGGTAATAGGATACGGAAAATAATTTAACATCAGAATACACAAGAAATACAGCTTGAGATAATTTTTGACGTGGACAACGCTTGTAGATGATGGATCGGTACAGAATCGATGGGCTTTCGCTAGCTGTAGCGTGTATACGACTTCGATCAGTGGAAGTTTAATTTCTTTCAGGAATCAATTAGACAAATCTAAGCGAGAGGCGAATTTTAAGCTGTAGGAGTAAATAGGAAGGTACATTCATAGCAATTTTCTAATCATCGTAAATTAATAACAGTTTATGGTAAATTACATTCCAGAAACGAAAATGTTGGCAACACACCTGTGCAAGAAGCCTACACAATGTTCGGTCACTAATGCATGCAAAAGAAAAGACAAAATGAAAAAATTACAAGGCTTCCCACAAAATTTAATAAAGAGATAGAAAATCACATCAGGAACAGCCGTATTAGGAAGGCAGCATAGGACATCTCGTGTAGAGTGCGAAGTCACAAAGGTATGCATTATAAGACCAAGTTTTTCATAACAACAAATTATACATAATTTTAGAACCGGCCTTCATCGTAACAAAGTATACATATTTAAGAACTATGGTTCCCTTTTCCTATCATTGGTAACATTTATTTATAGTACACAAAATGCAATTTATCATCTCATAATTTCAATAAACTCTAACCGAATTGATAATACTATTTTATCCCTGGTTTAACCACCGCAGCCAAAGCGAATTATTAATGACACGCAGGCAATATTTATAAAAAATTAATGATTACTCGAGTAACATCTACCAAGAAACGGAGGCAGTCGTTCGTAACACCCAGAAGACTTTTTTGTGACGATTGTGTTCAATTTTTCAGGTTAAGAAATGAATGACATAAATAGCGCTAATCTAGCGATAAAACTGGATCTCGAAACATAAATAGCGATAAAGCAACAAGTTTAGCAGGCATTTTGATAATTAAAATGCATTTACTGTACATACAAATGCAGTGAAAAGAAGGAATAGCAAAACTCATCCTTCATTGCAGAGTAACCGATTTATATTTTCTCATGCTCTTACACAGCTTATTGAAGGGATCCAAAACTAAGGTAACAACAAGTAATAAAACTCGCACGCACACACACAGTTTAGGTTTTCTGAAGTTCTTTGTGTACGATTCTCAAAATAATTCGAACCTGGAACCAAGGCTGACTCGTGTTCCTTTCTCACATTTTACAATCAAAGGAAGGTTTTAATCGTTCCTGCAATCATACGACCATCTCCATCCTGTTTATCATTACAGAATGGAACTGGAGGCTACAGAGTGTTGGTAACATAACCTACCACAACCAACGAAAGCACATCAAAAAAAACAATGTGAGAGAAGAAGAAACGGCGGGACTCGTTCACGTCAATGTATAAACCATCCGTAAGGGAAAACACGAGCAAAATATGACTTCTACTAGAAGACTGAAAAACAATTGTTGCTGACTGCCAAGGAGCGTTAGACATTCTGATCCGGAACCAGATTTCTGAACAGGCTGATGAGGATGAAAATCGTCAGCACTCTCCTCATGATGGTGCTTCAATTAATCACTCGGGACACGAAAAAACGCGTTTTAAACCATGGAGAATGGCCTCACCGAACTTTCTACTTCACTAATAAACAACACTCTTCTACTGGCCAGCTGTTGCTATCAGTTCAAAAATCATATCGACCAGTCTACGCAAGACTAATTGTAAGCTTAATGGATAACTAGGGAGGTGCATTTACCACAATTTTAGTAATTACTTCAAGCTAATACCAGTTTATCATAAATTACACATGTTCGTAGTGAGAGAATCGAAATGCCTTATCTATAATAAGTTTTTAATGAAATGGCTACCTTCCCATCACAAGAAGAAAACTGAAAAATGTACAGGCATGAGCATTGGGCTTTGAAAGATACGTAATAACGGGAGAGCTAGACATAGCAGCAACTTGCGTTCCGGACAGATCAGATAGAATATCTAAGGAAAGGATTTGAAAGACAACGTTCATTACATTATTATATTCCTTGTAACGCTCATTATAATTACTAATCGTTGAGTGTTGTGCATGATACCATGAGCAGAGAAAGAACAACTTCATTAAAACCAAGACAAGATAACTTTTTTTAACATCAGAACTCGCGCGACGGTCCTACATATTTTCCAGATATCCATATAATGGAAGACAGCAAGAAAGTTTGACAACCACTGGTGCAGAAGGCAAGTCACAGATCTATAAGGTCAAGTAACAGACGCTAATACAGCGAGCGGATAAGTACAGGGTGCAGCAACACAAGTTCACTTTTTAAACGAGTTTTGCTTTGAAAGAAGAAATTAAATTGCCGCACTCTGTATGTATTGACCAACATGTCGATCCTCTACTTTCAGTGTTGAGATACAGTCATGGTTCAGTGTTCAAATTCGTAGAATTTGGTACAGTGCTAAGATGTCAGATGAAAAATTAATTAAGCAGCTGAAATTTAAAATTCCAAATTACAGGTTTGTTATTCGCTTGACCATCTCAGTCAGGGGTCAATGAAATATCAGAAAGGCATGACTGGATACAAATACGTTCGCATTGAGTTCTATAATTTTTTCATTTTTAGTAACGTACTTTTTCATAAATGAACTAGGTCAAAACATATAGTTAATTTCCATGTCCAAATCAATAGTTTTTATGAATTTAGGAACTGGAATAAGATTTCAAGACCCATCGAGTAAATATGCAAACAAAATAACGGAAAAGAACAAAACAAAAGAAATACTGAGGTTTATTGAATAAACGAATAGTGACGAAATTAATAGAACAGTATAAAATCCACATCGTGCAACAAAACTATATCATCTTACTAAATTTAGAAATTAAAAAACAATAAACAACAGCAGTAAGCGCAATAAACTTTTGCTACAAAGCAGACGATTAATGATAATCATGTTTGATGTTAATGCACTGATAATAAAGAATCACAAGACAACGTACAACACGTACGTCCAGCACACTAAGTACACAGAACAACTCGCTCAACGTGCAGTGCACAAAACAGCGTGAAGAATGAATCAGTTGGTTAGCTTACGACGTAAGTTTAGGGAGGTGAACAACAGCTATTGAAGTGTCGGTGGACGTTAGAGCATGAAAAGGGAAAGGCGAAGAACGAGTCTGATAGACGAGGACCTGTCGAATGATTAAGGATGAAGAACGGGTCTAACGAATGAGGACAAAAAACTGGTTTGATAATGAGAACGAAAAACGGGTCTACTGAATGAGGACAAAGAACTGGTCTAACGAATATGGACAAAAAATGAGAAACTAATGTAACGCTTGGGGACGAAAAACTTGTCCAAGGAATGAGGGCGAAAAACGGGTCAGAAGAGAACGAAGAACAGACTCATGAATGAAATTCGTTGATGGCTATACTTGGAGGTACAAGGCTGGAAATGGACATAGGACTGAAGATCCGAGCGAAGACGCAATCGGAAATTACACGAGAACTAAAGCTCAGAAATCGACTATAAAATATAAAAATATAAAAAAGACAGAAAACGACGAGCAATTAAAGACATACAAAGACTATAAACACCAATAACATTATTTGAAACAAAAATGCCAGATTGTCAACCCGAAGTTTCGAAGATGTCTTCACTAGAATTGATAGTAAACATAGAAAAAGTAGGCCATAAATGCTATAGGCCCATAAGGTATTATGAACACTATAAATATTTCAAGCTAATGCTAATAGAATGGCCATAACAACTGCACACCAAGAATGAGCGTATGATAACCATATATAAAGAAATTTTACTGATTTCTCATCACCATAATTATTGCACTGACGCACTGCCTTTACAGTGCTATGAAAAGAGTACTGTACGACACAAATAGGCTTTTAACAGGAGCATGTTGTAATTGTTTTTTGTAATTATCATAATTACATATGACAAGATCCTCTACAGAGACCATAATTACAGCTTACGTATTCACACACGGGACCTTAAAACCAATTGTGGTTTTTATGGAAACCATAATGCACAGCCGTAACGCTTGAAATGAATTTCTCTAATGATAGCTCAGGCATACTATAAAGGGCGCAGAAAAGCATGCACAGGCACACAGTCAACGTTACACTGGATGAAGCACAGAAACGGTCGCTCAAGGTCACCACAAGTATAGAACAACAGACTTAATAGCGAACGAGGAGGACGGAATTGTCTTGTGTGTAAACATAGCTGAGCAAATTTAGCTTTGATACGAACGTAGTTTTTTTTGTACTAGTATGCGATGTAATTGTGGACGAAAACAATAACAGGATTATGTATAATACTTCACTATAGCTTTCGACTAATCGAAGAAGTTAATAAGCTCGGTCAAGGAATGAATTATATATCCAGTACAAGGACTAACGAGCGTACTAGAACTATGTAATTTAGTAGAAGTACTAACAAGCATACTAGAACTATATATTTAGTACAAGTAATAATATCTCTTGTACAAGTACTAACGAGCATACTAGAACTATATATTTATTACAAGTAACTATGAATTGATTTCAAGTACTAACGAATTCATTAGAGAAAAGTTAGCTCAGGGAAATTAATATTTTTATGTCATAAAGACGGCAGTAGTAAATCTGAGCCCTGAAAGCTCATTTAAATATATGCTATCATGTACAGCTATTCGTTAGTAAATTGTTCAAAGTACTTATAATGATAAGATCTATTCAAGCTTCACAAAAAATTGAGATATGCATTCATCCGCGCATCAGCAGGGAAGTTTAACAAGTTTCAAGCTGTTTTATTTTAGGGGCTAGGAGCCCCCACATGAATTAAAGTGGATCCTTTGAAGCTTTTCATTGGACTGCAGATAAAAACAGCAATTGAGAGCTCAATGCAGCATCACATCTATGCAAATTTATTCTTGCTATGAAGATGTCTTCATTTATGTAATCATTCGGCACAAGAATAACACAAGAATTGTAGAGAGCGAAGGAAGACAAAGACATTCTATAGATAAACTTTGGATCATGATTGTTCATAAATTCAAAGATAATTTGATACAAGAGAGCTCAGCGTCTATAAATAATTGCTAGCCTCAAGAAAAAGAGAACAAATTTTAAAACCACGATTTAATATTACAAATACAAAATAGAAAATATTCTTATTAATAGTACGGAAAAAGGAATATTGCATTGAATACATATAAGACCGACAGAATTCTGTTAAAACAACACAGTTTGTACATGAATACTATGCAAGTATCTCTGAACGTTGGGTAATCACAACCCAGAGCTCCAAATAAAAGAGGTTAGGTATTGGGAAAAGTAGCGAGAGAGTCAATAAAATACTGTTGATTGAGTACAAGTTTGAAACTAATACTTTACTACAGGAATAAAGTTTAACCAGGCACACGGATCTCCCATTGTCCTCTATTGCAGCTGGCTGCCAAGAACATAATTTACTCGTACGCAAGAATAAAACATCAAACCAGGCATTACTGAATGAACTCTAGGTTCACAGCACTGACCTCGCGACTAAAAAAATAATAGGAAATGGGAACAGCTAGTTTAAAATTCAAAAACAGCTAGTTACTAGTTTCTGTTTCAAAAACGGCTTGTTACAACTAGTTTCTGCCTTGACGACGGCTGATTACTTATTAACGGACTCGGAAACCACCTGTAAACTTAGCCCTACCTAAATCTGCTAATTTTTTTCATGCATTAAAAAGTTTTAAAAGAGATAATTTACCCTAGATGTCCAGTAGTGCATTTTGGCCCAGAGCGGCCAGTCTACATTATACATTACAGGAACATCGTGTCCAGTAGACGGTGTGAGGCAAGCGAGTTCTTAGCACTGTAGTAAGTACATGGTGCACCAGTTCTTAGTTTAAAGTACATGAATTATCACCGCTTTATTAATCATAAGTACATAGTGTACCCAAGTAGCCTGTGTTATTTCAAAGCTTGAATGAATTTCATTTCAGTTGAGTACCTCTAAGAGAAAAATTAACGAATTAAGTAGACAGATTTCGCACAGACGGAAGAAGTAAGTACACGATTGGCCGACCTTCCGTCCACGATAGACAAATACAGGGTGCGACAACACAAGTTCCTTTTTTGAAAAAAACTTTTAATGTTAAAAACAAAGTTATGTTGCCGCACTCTGTAGATGGGTAAAGAAGCAAAGCACAAACTATTGGTTAGTGCAGATGACCTAATAATCAACTCTACATTACATTCATGAAAAATTGCATGGAAGGATTTTTTTCAAATTTGAATATACTGTTACAGGCGATCATTTGAAGCGTCAGTTCATGCAAGTCCTATCCATTATAGGAATAATTTTTATTGCCTACTAGAAACAGTTGGCACACGGGGCCGTATCATCTACGACTGCTGCTACAAATGTTAAAGACAAACCTAAATAAAACAAAGAAAATTAAGTCATTTGAGAGTTTAGCATCGCTTGGTATCTATACTATACTGTCACAACAAATAGTGAATGAACGATACTTGAATTATACCATTAACAACACTATCCAAGTAAGGGAAGAACTGAACATAAAGGGTTACTTGAAATATGCGACTAAAAATACATACAAAGGCGGCACCAAGCAATTAAAAGCAAAACTCACTTGAAGTCACTACATCGAAGACAATAAGTCGAATTTTACTTTTCGTACAGCAAAAAGGAGTAAAAATCAAAGTTCCAACAGTGAACTTGAATACATTGCTAAAGTGATGCCTATACGAACAGTAACATAAGGAATAGAAAGTGTCATGTTGCGGTGTTTGAAACTACAAGACTTTGGTGCAGGTCTACCTTAACTTGAGCGAGTAACAGTCTATAGACTGTTCTGCAGAAGTGAAGATATAATACGGAATACTTCATAAACTCAAATATTTTGAAATCGTTCAAGAAATTTTACTTCTCTGAGAACTTCTTAAAAAGAATAGAACGTTAAGCTATGCTTTGTTGTACTGGAGACGATAGCATGCTTCTGCTAACTTGTGATTAGTAGTATAAGTATATCAATTAAGTCAAATGTATTTCACTACTGATGACTCCTCCAGGCACAGCAGGGTTCCTTTAACAGTGATATAGCCCACACACTGGTGCTGCCGAGATGAAAGTTAAAATATACTAGCGGTACAGGTTAGCTCAAGAACTTAGCATCAATGTTGGAGACATCATAATCTATTTTTAACACAGGAAGTCAGCTTATTGATGGTGAAGTAAGAAGCAGTTGAGCAGCAGTTATTGTAGAATATCCCGCTATGATCGCAGGGGATTCAATATATATGTTACACAGTAAATTTAAGTGAATTAGAAGAGCCAGTAAGAAGAATCCATTTGTGTGCATAGAACTTACACCTTGAAAAAACACATTTTCTAAGAACAAAGAATTCACCAAATGGACGGACGCGCATAAGCCTAATTTTTAAATCGTTGTTTTAGTTTTATCAATGGACGATATTGCAAGGTTCCCTAACCCTCAGCACTCTTCACATCCGATAGGCGGGCTGAAGACTCGACAGTCCACGTACACTGACATACAAACACTACACATCGAATCCAAGCTACGAACCAGGGGATCTGGCGTCCGCGAGGCAACCACCTTTACCACACGAACATTTCATACAATAGAGATTTCTCCCATTTACCATTCAATCGACACCAGCCGCTGCCCACACCCTCAGAAAGTAGTAACACAAACCAAAATAACACCCTGCGCTACCAGAGAGCACTTGAGATTGAGAGCGCTAAGCGTCGTGAAGTAGAAAACTGTAAAAATATATTTTGACGTTCTAGTTTGTAAGTTTGAATATACCCTTATTTTATTACTAATTTCAATTCATTACTAAAAAGAAAATTTGCATAGATAATCCATATTTAAAATATGGCACAATACTGGGCTAATAAAAAGTGGCCAAAGGCAGTCCTTCACACAGGTAATTTTAGGCCTTTAATTCAACACTTTTACTAGGTTAAGCGAACTGTTAATAAAAGCATTAATTATTGGGTTTTCAGCAGCTAGACGTCGTGTGAGAATCAGAACCTCCTTAAATTTATATATCTAAGCATTCTATGAAAATATATCAACCTATAAGTAGGCACTTACAGCAAATACCCATTTTCAGTGGAACATTTGAACACTTATCAGACTATCACTTTATGGCATTGAAGAATGAATATGAAGCGTCTTTCTACCTTAGTTTTAGAAATGAAAGCAACAGCGAGTCCTTTTGGAGCGACGTTCATCTTACCTCATAGTTTCATGCCCACAAATTCTCTCAGATCAAAACCATGATTAACATTCGTTACGATCACGCTCACTTTATGGATCAACACTACAAGTACCCAACAGCTCGTGTTGAAAACAGAGCCGTAACTTTGTAGTCAGTCAGCCTCTTGAGCTTGGTTATTGTGCAGAGGCTGGTCAGTCTGTCTAGCCTCATTACCTGTTTTGGGCTGTTTGTGAGGCAGAAGGTCCCAGCCCATAGACCGCTCCACTGCCATGCACCACCGCTCGTACCGGCCCTCTCGCTCTGTAAGCACAATGTTTGCTCAAATAACGACCAAATTTACTTAGATTCTCGAATTTGAGCACACAAATGCTCAAACTTAAGCATATAGACGCTCGAATTTGAGCACACAAATGCTCAAACTTAAGCATATAGATGCTCAAACTTAAGCATATAGATGCTCAAACTTAAGCATATAGATGCTCAAACTTAAGCATATAGATGCTCAAACTTAAGCATATAGATGCTCAAACTTAAGCATATAGATGCTCAAACTTAAGCATATAGATGCTCAAACTTAAGCATATAGATGCTCAACTTAAGCATATAGATGCTCAACTCAAGCGTACAGATGCTCAAAATTAAGCGTACAGATTATGCTCAAAATTAAACTTACAGATACTCAAACTTAAGCACATAAAAGCTGACAATTAACTATATAGATGATCAAGATGAAGTGTACAGGTGCGCAAAATTAACTTTATCATTGCTGAAAATTAACTGCACAGATGCTCAGAATTAGACACCAAATGCTGAACAAAGTTGATATTACACATCCTGATAATTATTCCATACAGTGCAAATAAGAGATAGAAGTGCTTCACACAACAAAAGTTTAAAGAACTTCTGAGTCATGATAATGAAAATCAGTTCAGAAACGTGTTACATACTTTTCCACGGTTAAATGAATTTAAAAACAGTAATGAAAATTTGAACAATTTTTGTAAGCACTATTAATTATGGAAACTGTTTTATAAGTATTGTATTCAATTTATGAATCTTTAAAGAACTAACGAAAAGGAAGAATACTTTTGCACAAGGACAAGAAAACTTATTGCTAATATGAGTATTAACAACGAATCTACAACCAAAAATACTTGCTTATGAGCCATGAATTGGACGTCACAATTCTACTGTACGTAATACATTTAATCATTATTTCAATCATCACTATCACCCCAGTCATCATTACCCTCCAAGCTCAGGGCCTCATTTACCATAGAAAGGAACCACTATCTACAATGATTTTCTGACAAGGTTAACATTTAACTTTATCCTTAATCCAAAATATAGTGTCATATCGGCACCCATTAACCCAGTGGTTCCCAATCTGTGGTACGCGAGGGCCTTCCAGGTGGTACGCGAACACTTTCGGGGTCATGAACAATTTTTATTTTGTTATTTTTTACTTCACAAAAATGCTTACTGCCAAACACAGGATAATCTGGCAACGATTCGTAGTTAGCAAATCTTAGTTGATTTGAGTGTTCTACTCGTACAATTATGGAAATAAAGTGATATCTGATCGAATTTAGTTTCTCTCGAACCAGGTGGTACGCGGCGACTGTACGGGACCTCCACGTGGTACTTGATCACAAAAAGTTTGGGAACCACTGCATTAACCGGTGTTACATCACCTGCATTACCGGTGTTACCATCAACAGGTGTTGGTGTTACAAAGTTGCATTGATTATAAAGACTTTCTGGCCTCCAGATCTACACATTTAATCGTAAGAGTTAGAACCCAACAAAAGAAACCAGCAACAAGACTATCACCGTTCTTCACCATACGTACTAATCCATAAGCTGAGTTATAACTGTCTATCTAAGACAGCCATAGGCAATGATGGGACTGGTGTAAAAACTACGGAATATTTCTTGCCATTCACCACCCCAGCACACAGCAGTAAGCCCACCGTCCACCACCACCCCAGCACACAGCAGTAAGCCCACCGTCCTCCACCACC
>VCRD01003008.1:0-29104 GCA_006783055.1 Trinorchestia longiramus | reverse complement strand
ATCACGAGTTAGTAATGGCAGTTATGTGGTATGGTCACAACGAGTTAGTAATGGCAGTTATGTGGTACAGCCACAAAATTAGTAATAGCAGTTGTATGGTACAGTCACAACGAGTTAGTAATGGCAGTTATGTGGTATGGTCACAACGAGTTAGTAATGGCAGTTATGTGGTATGGTCATGAGTTAATAATGGCAGTTGCATGGTACAGCCACAAAATTAGTAATGGCAGTTTTATGGCACAGTAAAAAATGAGTTAGTTATAGTACTTGTATGGCATGGCTATAGAGTTAGTAACAGCAGTTGTATGGTACAGTCCTAAAGAGCAAGTAATAGCAGTTATGTAGTATAGTTACAATGAGTTAGTAATGGCAGTTGTGAGATACATTACTTCAAACATATGTTGAAAGAATGCTCTAGCAGATTACAATATTGAATGTTATTCTGCTAAAACTTCAACTTCAGTACAAATGAAAGTCTTCAATTTTGACAATTTCTTTCTTCATTTATCTCTCTAATATGTATCATGTGAGAGATGCAAGTGCTAACACACTGTGGCAGTTACAAACTACAGAAAAACTTCCAGCACATACTGAGAGAATTCTTCAGCAGATTGTAATGCTGAATGCTATTTCATTAATTATTCAAGTTAAAAAAATTCTATAGGTATGAAGGAGTGTATAATTTTATTAACTTCTCAGTTCATTCATTCTTTTCCAATCAATGAGCAGTTAAGTGCTGTAATCTTTTTTATAACATACAAGTAAATTAGTAAACTATAACTGTACATTGTATCATACCTAACACATTAAGCAAATATATTTACAGGTTTGTGTAGTATATAGGCACATTGTCATTAATACTTTGATTACAGGAGTGGCAATGATTGTCTTCTACAGAGTGCAGCAACACAACTTCCTTTTTTTTTGAAAGGAACTTCCTTTAAACAAAGGAAGTTATGTTGCCACACCCTGTACATGCAATGTTACAAATGCAGTATTCAGTAATACTGTTTATAAATGAAGATACCTTTTGTCTAGTTGATACACAACCATATGAAAATGTATCACCAAGAACAAGATATTACTCATGAGTTTGGAACAGTTTACTAAATAAATCTAAATTATCTTTATTTTTGAAAGGGTAGCATAGAACTTGAATCTTTCTTTAATAGAAATTTAAAGTCATTAGTTTATCATAGATTTTCTAAGTAAAAAGTTAGGCATAAGCCTGAAGAAGAATTGGTCAATATTTCAACAAATCAGAAACAACTAGGAAAGAAATCATTATGCAGGTTATTGAGACTAACATCTCAATCAAATGTATCAATTTTTATTAAATAATCATGGTAAATTTATTATGAAGCCATTGTGAAAATATCAAATGACATTCACATATATACACAATTGCTTAGTGTTAAACAACTGAAACAACACAGCGTAAGATTATTTTAAAACCCTTGCTTGTAAAACTAAGAACCTAACCAGCACATACTATGAAATTAAGGATCTGACCAGCACATACTGTGAAATTAAGGATCTAACCAGCACGTCCTGTTAATGACTAACCAAAAAGCGGGTGGAAGAAGTGCCCTGGTCAACAGCTCCAATGAGGGGCCCATGCTTGCCTCTTTCTATGGGCTCAGAATTCAGAGCCATTGTTCAAACCAAGCACAGGATATTAACTGGAACTTTTGCTGCTGCAAAGTGAAACTTCTGCACAGGGAAAACATTTAAGTTGGTCTGTTAGATATTATGAACATTCATGCAATAGCAATTTTATATTTGTCTCTGGAATGTTGTGAATAAAATTTTGTAACCCAAAACATTTTATGGTTATATTTTTGATGTAAAAGTATTATCAAGCATTTGTGTGAAAATACATTTAATCATAAAATCAATGGTACTAATTGAACACTTAAAGGTTAATGTGGACATTGCACAAGAGTTTTGGCATAAGGCTAGAGCATTAATTAAGACAAGGTAATGATTGTTAATATGATGCACCATTCCTGCACCTAATGAGATAAGTTTCAACTCTCTAAAAATAAAATATCTATTCAGCTACAAAAATGGCTGTGGTATGTTTCTTTTAAAAATTATTTCATAAATAATAGCTTAGGCACAATTAAATGAAGTACTGTGAGGATGAAATGCTAACTTGGGTCTGCAGTGTGAGCAAAAAAAGAAAAGTCAAACAAGTTGCTACTGCAGTGTGCTAGCTTATCTAGCTAATGCAGACAAAACATAAGTTTATAGCTTGAGAAGTATGATGTAAAAAATTCATTTATATAAATTTAATGATTCAAATATTTAGTAAAGTTTTTGCTAATTTTAAGCTACTACTCCTAAAACTAGATGTTGGTTAGAACTATAATCTAAATAACACTAAATTAAGGTTTGGGTCTAGGCTAGTGACAAAGGGTTATAATAAGAATGGACAGTTAGATTTTAATTAATTTTATAAAGCATGCAGTACATTTTGTTGCCACAATATTAATGACCTAAAATTTTTAAAAAAATAATCTACAAAAAAGACTGAAATTTGATACATATATATTTGAAAATAAAATGTTTTTTCATATTTTTCAACATTATGAGGTTAACAGGAAAAAATTATTCAAAGAAATGATAACATCTATCCAGCACTAGTGTCAAATTCCTTTTAAAAAATCCAAGTAACATTCATTTAACACGTTCACTACGTGTTGGTACATATATGTACCACAAGGTGCATTGCTGATAGACGTGTTGGTACATATGTGTACCACTGCTCAAACTGATGCAATGGTGAACAAGTGCAACCATCGCTCGGAAAAGATAGCTAAAATATCAACCGTAGTGAACGTGTTAACAAATGAAAGCTAATATAAGTGCAGCTTGGCAACTTAATCATCCACAAAATATTTAAAAATTCTGTAAAGCCCTGAAATATGTGCAGTCCAGGATTAGGGTTCAATGTTAACTTCACCAGGTGGGTAAGGCCTCACTGGAAAAAAAATATATAAAATTGTCACTTCAGACCAGTTTTAGAAGATGAATACAAGTTTTTAAAATAGATGACATAAGCTAACAAAAAATGTAAAGTTTAAGGTAAGAAGTTGAGCAAAATCAGGCCTTACATGGCCAGTTTAAATTTTGATGTAAAATTTCAGTTTTATGTTTCAGTGTAAAGGCTATTGTTTAGCAGCCAATAAATCAAAAATCTATTTGCAAAATAAATATTGATCCTTAATTTTGAATGTTAGAAGTTTACTCCATTTACAATGTGAAAATACTTGAAAACAAATTTCCACTTGAAAATAAATCTCTTAATAAATTGAGTCTAACTACTTAAAATTATTTAAAGGGAGACACATAATAAAACTTTATGAACAATTTTGAAGGTCAAATGTCAGCCACACACATCTGTTAAAGCAGACTCCTGAAGAGCAGATGACTTTCCAGCTTGTAGCAAGCAACCAGTTCCTTACAAGTAAACCCTGGCAATACTGGTAATTTTGACAGATTAATAAAACTTATAAAAATACACATGATGAAACAATGAAAAGAGTTTGCAGACAGACAAAAACAATTTACATCAAAAATATACAATTGTCAAACTTTTTGGCAATAACAATTGAATATTTACACAGAAATTAAGTGTTTAGAGCTCAAAACCAGACTTACACATTTTTTCTATACAGTTTGCTAGCTCTTTCAGTCGGCAATTTTCATTGAATTCGCAGCCAGCAAATGATTTACCGGTGGCTAAATAATTTTCCATAATGATATTTGGCTTCCATACACAAACATACCAAGCTAGCTCATTCGTTCCCATTACCAGTGTTTGTAACATACAATATATGACCATGAGCTAATTAAATTACTGCCTTGTGAACCGATTATTTAACGTTCAAAACAAGGCTTAAAGTTCCCGGCAGATTTTTTTCTAATTATACCTAAAAAAAATTAATCATAACTTCATCAGACGTACGCTTCCGCTTGAGAAATATATTGATAATGCTCCAAAAGTTGCAAGCAATACTCGTGGCGTCTCCCGGTTTTCAGGACTCACCAGCACATGACCTTCTCGCACCACCACACCTTGCCGTACTGAGCCCAAGGCCGCTGTCCGCAGTATCTAGGCTCCGGCGGTCCAGTGATTCCAGTTTTTGAGCTTCTAGTGATGGTAGAGCTTACGTGTGTTCTCCTATTTTTATCCAACATACCTAATTCTTCACGATAATGTTATTCCTTTCTATAATTATTGGTGAAATTCATCCAGAAATATAGTTTGAAGTGTGACCGGGACGTAAGAAGCACACGTAAATGTCGCATGATTCTTAAATTTTGCCTTTAAAGTTTATACAAGTGCGTAGTAAACACAGGTGCGTGAACATAGACATGAGAGTATTTTTAGATGTTTCTCCGTTCAGTATTAGATTTTTCAATGTCCATGCAGGTGTACCAACGGTACCAGTGAAGTTAATGCGTCATAAAACATACTGTGTTTTTCTGTTCTCTGTTCATCCCATAACTAAAAAAATTCAAACACCTGGAAACACTCGACGAGTTCCAGTCTTATCTATTGGAAGCAGAAAGAACGCTTCACGGCCTGTTTCCAGAAGCTGCTCTGCTAGCGCAGCCGAATACGGGAAGTAGGGCATGAAATGATTATGCGAATTAAACTTTATTTTATTAAAATGATAATATATTATAATAAAAAGTACATTGCTCAAGTGCATTTTATTAACCAATGACTTGAACTTCTGAGATTTCGCATTTCGGACTCGCATCACAGGGACGCGTTGCAAAGCGTCCGATAATGCATTACCGAACTAAACGTTATATTTTAATGGGGATGTGCTACAGTTGTTCTTAAATACCAGCTACTCTGAAAAATCTGAACTTAAGATTGCTGAATTTTTTAAATTTTGCTCATTTGAGTGTCTAAAAATTTAAGTACATATTTTTGTAAATCTTGGAGATACTACTTCTACGACTACTACCTACTACTGTTACTTTTACTACTACTAATTACAATGCTTATTAAATAAAAGAGAATGTTCTTCTATCGCAAGCATAGTCATTTCTTTCTTATCTGCACACCGATGATAAAAGCCACTCATGACACTTGTGTTTTTTGTCTTGCTTTCACTAACAAATTCACGCTAAAGTGACCAGGAAACATAACAGAAACGTTAAAATATCATACATGTGTAAGATGTTCTCAATTTTTTAGGAGAAACTATTACTAATAAGTTCATTTTCAGGATCTGTCATACTATCGCTTGCTTCTTATTCGATTAAAATCATATTCATTCTTATTTCATCATTCATTCTTTACAAATTTATCAAGAAATCTTCGGTCCTCAGGTGTTGTATGCTCAGATCGTAACTCAAGTGAAGACTGATGAACATGACAGTTACACGCACGTAAACTGGTCATATCTGCACCTGATGGCGACGACTGTCATTCCAGGGCATAAATTAATGGAGTTTTGTTCATTATTTAAGTTATCGTAGCATGCGATGTGTAGTTTTGTGAGCATAAGCCATTAGTATCCCGAATGATGATTTCATATTGATCACTCTGTGGAGGGTTAGCTAGCAAGAGGAACTGCAAATTGTCACCCACCCATTAGGCATGAACTATAGAGCTATGTAACCACTAGACATAAACTGCCTAAGTACCAGACATGAGCTGCCTAAGTACCAGACATGAGCTGCCTAAGCACTAGACATGAGCTGCCTAAGCACTAGACACGAGCTGCCTAAGCACTAGACCTGCCTAAGTTGTAGCTGTGTTCCGTAGCCTGGCTACTGCCACAACAATAACAGGGGCACAACCGTCAGTCATGGAGTAAGAGAGGCGTACAGCCAGCACAGATAGACAAGCGTAGCCACAGTAAAGAGCGTAGCCACAGTACTCTTTACGGTGTTATTCTCTATTCTCTTTACTGTGCTACTCTCTGTTGTCTTAACTGTGAACGTAGCTCTGAAGGATGATGCCAGTCTGACCACGACTGTGACTCTCACCTGCAGCAGATGTGTAGAGGGAAATAAAGATGACCGGGGCTGGAGGTAGCACTGCATATGCACCTGCGACGTCAGTATTTTGAACATTTCTATAAGGCTTGTGATGAACAAGCTTTATAGAAGTGTTGGAGAATAGTTTTATTTAAGAATAGTACTAGAAGTATAAGAGTTTTATTGAAACATACACAGGGACATAAAAACTTACTAATTCCATCACATTATTTGCGTTCATTTTTTATGACACTCTTTCATAGACGAACCTACTGAGTGATAATGATTCTGGGGTACAGAAATTGTCCATGGTTATTATCGTCAATTAAATCAATACTCCTAAAATTTATTTAGATCCTTTGCTTTTCAACAGTAATTCCAGCTAAGTTTGTCTTCAAAGTATTTACTCTGATCATATTTCAACCTGATTGTCCTTAACCCAATTCTGAAAAATAATTTCTTCCTCAAAACGACTGACGACTCCATTCATCAACAAGTGCACAAAAATCTTGGATTTAAAATAAATAAATAGATGTTACGTAATTCACTTTATTTTCTAGAACAAACGTATTTTCTTTACTTTTTCTCTCTGAAGCTGAAACTTGCAGTAGTGCGCCTCGTAGAGTCAGTGTGACCTCCGAAGCACCGACATCAAGCAAAGACAGCCGTGCTGCATCTCTAATCCCCCACGCATGCCCACTCATACTGACGCTCGTGTCGACTTCAGAAGCGCAATTAATTAGGTTTGCGTGGTCATGTGGTATCTATGCTACACAGGGCCTTCACAAGGAGAACAACAATCGCTTCGTTGTAGCAAAACATGGACCATGAGCTCGATTCAAATGGTCAAGAAAAGAACTGTTTGGTTAATCCTTTTAGGCAACATTCATATGAAGGGAATTCAGAAACATGAGAACTAGACTGGTAATTATTATTGACTAGTAGACACATACGTGAATATTGACGTGTTTTTTACTGAATTATTTCATTTTATTTGCCAGTGGATGCGGGCTTTGTAGTGGAGTTTCCATGCTGATTGATATCCACACTGAAGACTGTGCCTTTGGTATCCACAATACAATGCTTACAATACATGTATACTCTACCGAATTTCCTCCTATCTAAATACTTAAAAGCGTGAAAAAGAGACAGACCAAGCGAGGAAGCAAGCAAGCAAAAAACTGTGAATGTATTGTTAAACCAGTGGCCTGTACTCCGAATATTTGGCCTCTACTCCGCGCGAAATTTCAACAGCTACAAAGAAATTCAGCTGAAAAAATATGCGAAATAGCTTATGTACGACATGATCATAAGCTCTAATACAGTATTTTGACTTTCGAATATATCTATATTCCAGAAACTATATTTGCCATCGTAATTTCGGGATGAAATTTCATGGTATCTCATCTTGTTATTCGTAAATGAATTTCCTCCTATTTAAATCCCTAAGAGCGTGACAGAGAGACTGATCAAGTAAGCAAGAAGTAACAAGTTGGGTATTATTAATATAGTGGGACTAGATGGTTCCCAAGGAAATTCCACACTTTAGAATTGACTAATTTTAAATTATATGAAAGACGATTGTATTACAGATTTATGACGAATTATTGAGTTTTAAATAAATGTTTTTCATGAATGTACTCAGAACTTTCGTTCTGTATTTGACAGGGAAAAATTACGCATTTTATAGTAATTCACCATTTTTCGTATCCATAATACATGTATACCTGATCTGATTTCTGGTCAATAATTTTCTTCAGTAATAGATTGGAAGAAATGGGACAGACACAAACAGATAGAGAAAGATGAAAATACACTGTGTATTATATCAGTAAACTAGTAGACTCACACCAGAAAATTCACGTGCTTTTTACTGAATTATTTCGTTTGATTTGCCAGTGGAGGCGGGCTTTGTGGAGTTTTCACATTGAAGGATGTCTTTGGTATCCACAATACAATGCTTACAATACATGTATACCCTACCGAATTTCCTCCTATCTAAATCCATAGGAGCGTGACACCAAGCAAGCAAGCAAACAAGCAACAAACTGTGTATTGTTATACAGTGGAATTTCAAAATTTACTTACTAGATTTCCCAAGACAATCATTTCTATATAATCTAATTTCTGTTTCCAAAGAAACATGATTAACTGGGGTGAAGACACCTTAACTAATTCCTCCTGCTAGTGAAATAAACTCATTTCTGATAAGAATTCTGGACACTACTGCCATTTCAATTGAAGCGAGTAGGAGAAAATACTTTAACTTATTACAATGGCCATTAAAATACCCTAATTTGGAATTAAATTTTTAAACCGAACTTCTAGGAGTACTTGGGGGAAATAAGTGTGAAAAAATTTCACTATATAGTTATACAGTTTGTTGCTTGCTTGTTCGTTTGGTCCGTCTCTCTGTCACGCTCTTAAGGATTTAGATAGGAGAAAATTCGGCAGGATATACATGTATTCTAAGCATTGTGTTGTGGATACGAAAGGCACATCTTTCAATGTGGAAACTTCTTCGCAAAGCCCGTGTCCACTAACAAATCAAACGAAAAAAATTCAGTAAAAAACACGTAAATTTTCCCGTGTGGGTCTACTAGTAGTCTGAATAATTTCTATTCCTACAGCACTACGGTACATTAGTGCGGACAACTGCCTACTGTTGCTGTTGACTTGAAGCTCGAGTAGTGAGAACTGTCGAGTAGCGATAGAGATGAACCACAGATGATCTTTGTATGCCGTGCAATTTTCACTTGTCACTCAAGGGCGCACGGCTGAACAGTCCTGATGCACCACACATGAGAGGGTATGGGGAGACTTCCCAGCAGAGGGACAGAATTTCATTTGCTCAATTCTGATCAGGTCAAAAACTTCCGACTTTTACATAAAAATATATGACACTTGTATGTATGATCCGCCTAGTTTTTGGGTATCAGAAAAAAACTCGCATCGCAACACTTTTGGTATGTGCTTTAGAATATTTTAATAAATTGAAAGTTTTACCTCGAAATGAACGTCCCCAGAATCGCAACAGGCTTGTGGTGCTGGCATCGGGATGGCAGTGGAGTTCCGTAGTGCATGAGGCACAGTGCTGGCGATGCACAATTGTTGTTGCTGTTTGTAGAATGTCGTTGTTTGCGGTACAGAAACTCCAAAATAGAACTGGAAGTTTCTTCTCCCGAAAATTACTACCAGTAATGCATTACCGTCTTATTATCCAAAACACACCATGGTAGAATATGCTTTGTTTTGTTTTGCTTTCTTACTTTACTTATTGCCTAAAAAAGAAAAGATACTGATACAAAGCTATAAGGAGCAATTTAGGAGAAGTGTGTGGGATTTATTCTATCATTAAAACTGGCTAGTTGATTTCACACTTTTCTTTTAAACTTGGTGCACGATACCCACATTCATAAACTCTATAGTAAATAACAACTTCCCACACGAATGATTAATTACCGCAAATTTCATAAGGTGTCTTATCTTGAGGGATATCAGAAAGATCATAAATGGCAATTATTTCAAGGAAAGCCTTTAAAAACTATATATAAATAAATTCCTATCGTTCACTGAACCGCATAGAAAAGAGTTCAACGAGTACTTGGCAATACTTTTTTATTCGAGTTCCACAAGTTTTCCTCGCTATAGACAGGAGCGAAAAAAATGCTGCAGTTGCACAAAAATTTATCCATAAAAAACGCATTCTGTCTTACGTGCACTCACTCTAGTAATGTCATTGAAAAAATTAAGTTACTGCCATTGATGAAGTGTCAGTAACCTCATCCATGTTACTCATTTTATTTAAATTTATGTCACGCATGCGATTTGCATTTTCTGATTTTGAGCTCTAAATATTCGTCGGGACTTTCGTTCCAGTTGTGACGTACTATAAAAGTGGGTGTCTGTACTGAGTATTCTTTAGGCTAAATTTAGCTCATATCTAACTATTCACTGACAGATTAAATGTAAGTGAATACTAAAACATGCATGCATCTTGTTAAGGCGTATTTCACACGGAGTGGCTTCTCAGTTTTCCCGCTTCTTAGTCTCGGCTCATGATTACGTTAAGACCGGCAGATATGAACTCTATCTTACTTGCATATTTCAAGCGAACTTTGGGATAGTAGAGTGGAACCCCCTTACGTGTAACATCACTGCCAGCATACACGACCGTTTGCCCTTCTGTGTAAATACCGATCTCTTTAACCATGAACGTGAATACTAATTTATAGATATACACAGAAAATAAATATTTTTACATATATCAAGAACTATTAACCAAACATTTCGTAACGTTGTTAAGTAACTGATGGTATTCTATTAGTCTGTACCATTTTCTGTAATAGATTTTGAACTCTTAATGGAATACTCAATAAGTCCATATCATACAGGACGAGGATTAGGATGATTCCTTTGAAACGATGGCCGAGGTTTTAACTTAGCATCATGCCACTCCCACCTAGGGAAGCTCAGTAATCAATATAAACATTGCTTTATTGATATAGAATTCCTCTTATCACCCCCCCTCACTGCCCCACCTTCTCTCTCCCTCTGCTTCATTCAACGCTGCTTGTACAGGGTACAACATGTCGTCCTTTTTTTGCCTTTCAAAAAGTTATGATAAAAGGAAGTTATGTTGCCGCACCCCATATCAGTTTTGTTATCAGGGGTGTGTCGGGAGCTCCTTATCATCGGGCCTGGACGAATAGTCACAAATTACCAGAATATTGTACAATGAGTAGTAAAATTCAATGGAGATGAGGCAGACAGATACACGTGAGGGTTTGAATGCTATCAGGCACTTAGCAGCTTATCAGACATTTCCAATAATTCATGACGTATCTCAAAAATATTCATCAAGAACAAAGCATTTCCCCGCATGTACGGGAAAGTAGCATTTCGAGGCTTCTAGGGAGCACCACATACAGGTGCAACTCAACTTGCATGTCCTGATGCATGAAACCGTTGACTCACTCCTAGACTTGATATTATATTATAATTTGAAGTGCTAGTCATGAAAATAACTAGCATGACTCCAGCAACGGCCAGGAACAGACGAACACAAATTAAACGTTCCTTTCCACGGGCGACAAAAATGTCACAAGAGGTTTTTCACCCAGCAAAATGGATTCAAAGAGCGGCGCTAGATCCACATAATTTATAAATAGCAGCCACAAATAGAAGTGATCGCAGCGATAATGGAGTGGTCCCAATGATGATAAAAGTTAGTCCTCGTTTTTTTGAGCCTCTCATCATTTAGGCAAGAGTGAGTAATAATAAAGCACTCAATCCATCGCTCTCACAAAAGAGAGTTAAATGTCACGTCACGTTAAGAAATGGAGAGCAGCTAAGTAGTAGTAGTAGTAACAAGGGTTTGCTAGCGCTTCAGTAGATCCTACTATATCGCGCCGAAGGTCTCGCATTATATTCATCGTCCCATCGATCACATCACCACAGTGACACAAACATAGTTATTATGTGGTATCATCAATACAAATTCTCTACTGTAAGTTTACAGATCATTTAATCAATTACACACTGACACCCAAAGACGCATGAGATTAGTTGTCATACTAGGAGCGAGAAAAAATTCATTTACCTGCTCGTATCTTTATTCTAAAGGAGTCACGGAAACTATTTCGAAGAGCGTCACAATAGAGAACTAAGTATCATGTTACATTTATATTTAGGGAGTAGCCGAGCCCCTGGGTGTTTCATTTGCCCACCCATTTTACGGCCGAGCGCAAATACCCACGCTGGAACCCCTTCAGGCATCAACGCAGGCGCGCTCGGCCGTTTTGCTGTTTTATTTTCCAGATAGAGATTTGTTTCTCATTCTCAAAATCATATTTTTAAAAGTATATTACATGATTCAAGGAAAGTTCTCAGTGCATCGGAATGGAAGGGGGCTTGCTCAGGTTCCGCCAGTATGCCACGCAGTACTGCATCAGCGTCGTCACCACGCAGTCCAGGAAAACACGCGCGCCAGACACCTGCATGCGATGGGCAAACGATCAGAAAATGCTCAACAGTCAAAGGGACCCGACATTGCTGACAGAGAGGTTGGGGGAGCAGCTCCATAAATCAGCTGTGCGTAATTCTAATACGACCAATTCGTAGACGGCACAAAACCACCTCCATCCGCCGGCTACGACAACTGGATGAAGTCCACTCACGTACAGTACTTTTAATCTTTATGAGCTTGCTGTGGTTCACGGCAGCCCACTGCTATTGCCACAGTTCTCTTACCGCCGCCCTGACGAGATTGTAATAGTCACAACAGGGTATACATTCCTTCAGAGTTTCGCCCTCAGAGGCGGCAGTTCGTTTTGCCTCGAGGTCCGTTCTCTCATTTCCAAAGACTCCCACGTGTCCTGGCACACAGCAAATCCTGAGATGTTTGAAGCGCGCACAAGTCGCATCAAAATGTCGCTGATCTCACCAATAATGAGGTGGCTGCTTGCATAAACTTGGATGGAGTCTATAATGCTCTTCGAATCGGTGAAAACAGTAAAGCGGTGATTCGGATGTTCCTCGATCAGTTGCAAAGCCTCAATGACACCATACAGCTCTGTGATGAACACAGAGGTTACCGAAAGGACCCTGCCAGCTCTCACCACCTCACCCAAAACAGCGGAGCACCCTACAGCACCACCAGACTTCGAACCATTGGTGTATATTTTGACCTCAGCAGCATGCTGGTCATCCACGTGTTCCAGGAATAAGCCTCTCATGACGTTGGCCGGTAGGGTCTGCTTTTTTGGCAGCTGACACCCGGAGCAGAAAGAATCAATTAGTATACGCTAGGTTGGAGTGTTATCCGGAAGACAAGAGTACACTTTCATAGCATCCAGCTGCGTAGTCTCAACCAAAACATGATAGTTCATGGGTGAAAGAAGAAAATATGGAAAGTGCAAATATCGTCCACGAGATGTATGCACGCTTATCCAAGTTGGAGAGAGAGGAAGCTGCTCCAGCCGGACAAGGTACTGCAGGCTCAATAAAAGCCGTCGTGCCCAGAGAGAGCAGCTATGCCTCTGGGGTTTCAACTGCCTATCCATTTACGGCCGATTTCCTTACCCGCGCTGACATCACATCAGGCATCAACGCGATGCGCTCGGCCGTGTTGCTTTTGCATCATTCACACCGTTATTTATCGTCAAAAAGTATAAAGCATACATAAATTTTCGAACACAAATTGTTCAAAATCGCAGGCTGACAGAGTCCAACTCGTTTTGATTAGTGAGAGCAGCTGACACTTTCTAAGAAACACCTGCAGAGTATCCAGATAAAAAACAGAACGTTCAGTTTCCGCGAGCATCTTGACAACATTTCATCTTCGTCACAGCCACGAAGGTTTGGAAAACTCGCATTTTGGGCGAAAATTTAACTGGGACACTCGGCTAGGATATGTGGGATCCAGAGGAAAATTACACCACTCGCACAGACCTCTGTGTGACATTAGAATGGCTCAATTTGCACTAGTCTTGATGGCTGCGGTGAACTGCTCCGCCAGTTCATTTACGCCCCGCATTTTGATTTCATTTTCCATCCGCGTCAGAGCCTCATGCGTTCCGTATATAATAAAATGTCATTTATGTATGTCGGTAACATTATCGAAAAATTTTCTAGCCAAGCATTAATGATAATTTAATAGAATCACGCTTATATGTTGTGAACTACCATAAGTTAAGAGAAAAAAAAAAGAGAGTACTTTAAACCTTTATTTTATCAAAGGCATTAACTCGACAGATTTTCAGGCGCAGTAAAAAATAATGTGACGATAAGACAACTGAATACGAAACAGGACACAAGGTTGCCAGGAGACCCCCAGGTCACCAACACAGAAGTGAAGAAAGCATAAAAATGAGCGCCCGACACACTGCAAGTGTGCATGATTATGTATAACTAAACGTAAAATAATGGAGCGGAGGTTAAAATATTGCTCGAATTCCCGCATGTATGATGAAGTGCATGATGTTACACCTCGATGCTCTTACCCTCACATCGAGGAAATAAGAGCAAAAATTTCAGGCGGTAGACGAATTTTCTAAAGGTCTTGGCTATTGTCAACTATTGAAGAGAGCTACAGTAAACCTCGCTATGAAGACTAATAGTGTCAAGGAAACAAATTGCTCCAGTTCATCCAACAAGCATTTCTACAGCACGAAAAGACATCGTGTTTGTTTGCACAGTAAAACATCATCCAAGCATGATTATTCATACATGAAGAAAAAAACATTCACCTTCAATACTCTTATGTTCTTAAATTTAACTGTACAGTGGAAACGTTTTTAAAATCAAACAACAAATCGACCTTAACGGAAATTTGTTATTTTTTCTTGGAACGTTGCTATTCAAATGAACAGATCTAGAAATTAAGTGTATCGAATTAGTTGTTGACTTCATCGTCGAGTGAACGGCGCGTATGTATAAAAATATATACGACATGATAATGGTAAGCTAAGTCCTTTGTCTACGCACTTCAGTACGCCTGCCAGTCAAGTAAATATAGAATTGTTGCTTCACTTACGCATTCAAAAAGAACGAAAGTGAAACTGATGTGATACGTTTAAAGAGCTTCTTTTATCCTCAATGAAATTTACACAACATCCACGTACGAAATTAAGACATTATACTTTATGGTAGGCATGAAGTCGAGTGCTAGTGTCGACACACAAAACAGTCGGTTACTCGAGAGCGTTGTCCCTGTCAGCCCCCGTGATGGTGTCTGCCTCGTCCAGGGCAGAGAAGTTGAGGAAGTGAGCAGGTCGATGGACTTCGTGGTAGAATTCTTTTGGACTCGACAACTGGAGATCGTATTTCATGTTGGGATCGTGGCGCACGCCCATGAAGTTGTAGTTCCAGGAACCCTGCAAAGGATTCATGAAGAGACCCAAGAATCGGTCCGACAGGAGCATTTGAACCTTCTCGTAGTGAGAGGGCAGGTAGCCTTTGGGGTTGTTGCCCATATCTTTGTTGTTGCGTCCCCACTCGAAGCCAGAAGGCGTGAGCTTGTAGGCTTGCAGGGAACAAGACCCGGGCGTGAAAGAGCAGGTGATGACAATGGTGCGGTCGGTGGTCCAGGCGCTGTTGTCAGCCATGATTGTGGCGTGGGTGGTGATGTCGTGAGGAGACAGCTGCGGCAGTTCGTTGGGCTGCGTGTGGATCCAGCCAAGAGGCTCGAGTTCGTTGACAAACTCGTGCTGTGGGAGCTTGTGAGGTAAGTGGACCATTTGGTGGGTGCCCCACTGCGGAGGCATCACGATGCAGCGAATCTCCTTCACTTGCGGGTTGTCGGCAGGACTCACGCCGTACAGGTATCCAGCAATCTGCGTTCGCAGATCAGAGATGATGATGAATTTTTTGAGGATGTTCTTAGGTAAAATGTAGGTGTAGCCGGTTTCTTTGATGTCGTCTGACGAGACGTAGATGTAGTTCGTTCTCAAGTGGAGGTTCGTCGCAGAGATGGCACGAACACGCCATTCTGTCTTGCTGCTGAACGTGGCACTTTCATAGTTGCTGGTAGTCGATGCGATGATTTCGTCGCCGTGCTTGTTGGTTGTGCGCGTCGTCGTCGCCGTCATTTGACTCTGCTCTTTGGTCTGCTTCTCGATCTCGGCAATCTGTTGTCTCTGTTGGGAGGGTGCGCTGATCTCCATACCCAGAATGATGTCACGGATTTCAGACTGAGTGAGGGAAGCCACGTTTACGTTGTTCTTTTTACCGTAGTCCACCAGGATGAGGTCCTTCAACTGCAACTCAACCTTGACCCAGTCTTCATCTGAAAGCGAGGGCCAAATATGATGGAGCTCCGTGATGGTTGTTTTGTCAGGCTTCAGGAGAACTTTAGTACGATCGTTGTTCACGTGAAGTGCACGAAGGATGAGGATGAGACGCGAGAACGCCGTGTACGACGAGATGTTCTTCAGCCAATCGTCGTAGAGGTTGAAGAGTACCATCTGAGGTTCAGTCGCCTTTAGGATCAAATCGCCGAATTTCTCTACTTTAAGACACGCTTGGAAAGGAAGCTGCAGCTCTGACCCCTTGATCACAATGTTAGGGAAGTCGAGCAAATGGACCTCAAGAGGATCCAACATACCTTTCCTGGTGACGATGATTTGTTTAGGCTGCTCTTCGACAGGTAAAGAACGAATTAGAGCAGCAACTTCTTCGGCAGTCTTCCATTTAGCCAGCTGACCAAGACGCTTCTGGCCGGCCCACACGGAGGTGTGGATAACCTTCAAGAACAACTGTCCTGTTCGAGGGTTGAAGATGAAGATTGCACCATTGATAGGTTTCGTGGTGAGATTGCCCTCGAACGTTTTGTGGATCGTTACTCTGTACACGTTAGTGTCGTCAACAAACCAGATAATCTGGTTGGAGAAGAGCTCGCCATAGTTCTGAGACGAGAGGTAAGGCTCGGTCGGCTCTGAAGAGTACAGCTGTAGACCTTTACGAATGCGCTCTCTGAGCACATAAAGAGCAGGGTTGGCTTTCATAATCTTAGCCATGGCCTGCTGAATGAGAGGCTTTGCTCCAGGGAACCAATTGCCATAAGCGCTGTGAAGGTTGTACGCCAAATCAATGGCGATCAGCACACCAGTTGGAGACGGGTAGAGCGACATGTTGTCAGTCGTGTAGTCCAAAAACTTAGCGCGGGCGTAGCGCTCGACGTCGTGCGAATCGTAGTCTCCCCAACGCAACTGCACGTCGATCCAGTACTTTAGAGTCGTTGACCCATCCATTGTGTCTTTTGAGTCAGCCAGGAGGGAAGGCTTGCTGTAGTTCCACTTGTACGCAGCGAATAGCAGGATGTCGGCACACGAGGAGTTCATCTTGTATGACTTACGGGGATGGATTGTCTCTTTCTGCACAGTCTCGATTTCAAGTGCGTCGAGTTCCTGATCGAACACTTGACAGAGATCCATCACGACGCTCTCGTGGACTTTCTGCCACAAATGAGCACGGAAGATCTGAATGAGAGAGATCTTAAGAGTAGGGATCTTGCCGTGCATGAAGATACCAGTCAGGTCGAGCTGCACCTGGAAACCAACGTAGACGTTGGCCCGGTTGATGGTTGGAGACCACCATAGCGTGAAGCGACGGTTTGGGATTTGGTTGAGACCTGACCGCTGCGCATTAGTGAGCTTCTTGTACTTCATGCTTTCTTCGAAGCCAGAAGCCTTCTCCCAGAAGAGACCTTCCCACGTCGGGAAATACGTGCCCTTAAAGAGGGTATGCTCGAGGATACCCTCCACTCCACCCAAAGCTTGAATCATGTCTGTTCGGTAGTTGTTCAGATTCCAGAGCTTTCCATCGTGACGTTGGTGGGTCCACCAGAAAGGATTCTGTTTGAGGACCTGGTACTGCTTGAACTCAGTCCTGATTCGCCAGCCCTTGTCATACGTGAGCGTGTGTCTGTCCTTCTGGAAGAGGGTGTTAACACGTGGAATACCTCGATCCCACGAGTCCTCGAGATCTTCAAGGGTGAGACGCCTGTTTTGAGCTGTAGCTTCCTGTCTCTTCAGGGCATACTCAGCCCACACGCGCTGGCTGTCCAAGAACTCAGTTTCCCAAGGCTGGATGTAGCGATACAAGTTAGGAATGAGCTGATCCTCGTCGTGGCTCATGCCTGACCTGAAGTGGGTGATGCCAGCGTCTGTTTGTTTGCTCCAGCGCAAATCAGACTGCGGGATGAGTACGTGGCCCATGGACAACATTCCTAAGCCGCCCAACTCCTTTGGAGTGTAAAACACCACCGGCGGGAAACGCGAAGGCATCTTTGAGTTCAAACCAATCTTGATACGAGTTTGGATTTTATTCTCGCACTTGACTAGTAAGTCAAGCAGCTCTTGTGTGTTGACTACAGCTTCGCGGTAGTAAGTCATGAGTCCAATGAGCGCTGTGTTCCATTTGTTGACGATCTTCGTGAAAGTTGTGGACCCAGACGCCATGAGGATCTGGCGTACACGATTGTGGAAGCGCTGCATGGACTCGTCGTCGACACGCAGGAAGCACTGCGCAGTTCGTTCTTTGGTCACTTCGTTTTGAAGATTCCACACTCCATCTCGGTGGTTGAACTCTTCATTGATGGTGCGCAGTTTTGGAAGAATGCGGCACTCGAAACCTGCCATGTTAAAGAGCAGGTTAGGGTTGTCTTTTGAGTAGACGGACACGAAGGAGTTCTCCCAGATGGTGGTGGTCACAGAACGCGGAAGTCTGTTTTTGATGTCCCAAAAGACAGCTCGGCCCAAATTGACGTCATGCTTCATTAGGCGCATGCGGGAGTCCCTGGGCCAGCATTTCTTGTTGTTGTAGCCCACAATGTTCTCATTGTTTGGGTCAGGATGTTCCGTCAGGTAGCGTTGGATGAGATCCTTCGCTTCTTCCGCGGTGAAACGGAAGAAAATGTGGATCTTGTCGATGTAGCGCGAGTACAGTCTGATGGGATGCTGGGTTTCGGTGGCCACATCCTGGAAGTTCAGGAAATCGTTAGGCATTTGTGGAAGTCCAGCCATGTCAGCCGCGCGTCTCAGACCCATCACCAGAAGGTCGTTCACAAGACCATAGTACTGCACGATGAACGAGGCAAACTGTAGACCACGAATGATGCCGTAACGGTTGGTATGGTTCATGTCTTTGTAGTTGATGTCGACGTTATTCTTAGCAGTCATGTAATCGGCAATGTTGTGGTCCACGATGAGCCGCAGAAGTCTGTTCAGTAGCGTCAAATCGATTTTTTCGTAGAGTTTTTCGAACCGGGACTCGAGCATGACATTGCATTCGCCTTCAGCAGTGTCCCAAACGTCCGTGAGGTTGTTGATGCCCTGGCACCACTGGTACACTAGTAGTGGCGGAGGCTCATTGTCACCGGGCTTCACCCACGGAGGGAAGAGACGTCGCTTGTCAGCTTCGTACCACAGATACTGGTCAAGGTAGGCGTCGGTGATTTTCTCCAGTGGCTCCACATCATACACTGGAATCAAATGACTGTACAGATCCATGAACTCGATGCCAACTTCCTTGAAAGCTCGCTGTGTCAGCAAGTGACGCTTGATTCGAGACAGGGCCTCGTGAGGATTGTCATAAGCCTGCTCGATGAGGCCCAGCTCCTCTCGCTGCGACTGATTTAGGCGCGACTTGACGCTGTACGCTTCCCTGAGGCGCTCGAGGGCGAGCACAAGCAGCTTGGTATCGTGTTTGTAGCTCAGAGGAGGGAAGGGGATTGGCGCAAACCGCCGGGACTCGAGCCAATGGACGGTGGTGGTGTAGATAGCCACAGCCTCCTCAGGACTGATGTAGGGACCGTCTTTCTGGTAGTTGTGCTGGCGCTCTTGCTCTGCCTTCAGGTAGAGACGTGTGAGGCGCCCCATGTTCTTTTTGCACACAGTCTTGTCGACGGTGGCACCGCGTCTGATTCTTTCTCTGTTGTAGTGGGCTGTGTTCGTCCACCAGTCGGCTTTCATCTTCACGTAGCGCAAGATCATGTTCTCTATAGGCGTGGGCAGGCCGGGAACTTTCCAGGGGATGTTGGCTTTCCAGCAACGCCAGGCCTCGCTTAGGTGCTGAAGGATGGTCCTTGCCTTGTTTTGCTTGATGCCCTCAGGCATCATGTCGAGGATGTCGTGCATGACAGAGGCTCGGAGCTCAAGATCGAAATGGGATTCAACTCTCTGCTTGGTGACGGTTTTGGCGACACCCTTGCTGTGTCGACCTTCGAACTGCCTCGACAGCAGGTTACCAAGCCAGCGCTCCAGCAGAGGCGTGATGCCGCGCTGGAAGAAGATCCACACCCTCCAACCAGGAGCCCAAAATCCACAACCTGGGCCCTTGCCGACTTGGCCGGTGTTGAAGCGATAGTAAATGACGTGCTTCAAGTCCTTTGCCATCCTGATCTGTTTCATGAGCTTGTACTTGTACCTATACATGCCTGTGAGCTGGCCCACGTGAGCAAAGATGTACTGCAGACCGTCAGCCAGCTGGAAGGCGTCGACGTTATTGAGGCGGTACTGCACATGCGCGTCCACCACCAGCTTCGTGAGACGCAGAATTTCACGGCACAAATGGAACGCATTACCGAAGCGCGACTTTTTGCGCTCTTTTGTGGTGAGCGTCTTGACAGGCTTCAAGTTGAAGTTATAGTCCAGATGAAGATAGTTGAGGTTCTTGCGATGGATGAGCAGGTTGAGCATGTTGTAGCCCTGCCGACACACTTGAAGACCGGCCTCCACCCAGTCAAGGGTGGTCGTCTGAAAGAACTTCGTGGCTTTGAATGAGCGGAACAAGTATCGTTTCTTCTGTGCCTTCGGCGGCCTGTGCTTTAGAGCATTCAGTACGTTGTACTTCAGTAGTTTCTGGTACGACACCCGCACCTGAAGACAAAACGTGAAGTTAATAGTATGAAGAGGAATGAAGAGTAGTAATACATAATTTAATACACAAACCTACGGGAAAATTTTCATGTCGAAACTATTGAAGCTTTTTGTACAAAATTTGAACTTACAATATAAATATCTGAATTCAAATGAACAATAACAAACGCATCACACTCTTCTGAACACGTAAATCTTTCTAAACTATATTTGCTATGAGCCTGAGAAGACTAGTCTGCGTCAAGTAACTAAAGCCTGTAAATTACCCTAGATTTAAAACTGTATTATATATTTCCATAGACAGAAGCCTGTACTACATCATTATAAACTAAAACTTATATTATATCATTACTATACGCAAAAGCCTGTATTTTATTATTATTTTATGGGCTAAAGATTGTATTTTATCATTGTAATAGATTAGGACCTCCATTAAATCATTATTACGGATTAAAATCTTTTAAAACGTGCGCAAACTTACATCGCATCGCGTGAAATTTGACATCTTCTCTAACATCGAGCATGCTGTAAAATTAGGAGTCGGAGCACAGGATAATTTTTTAATGTATGCATTGTAATGGAACTGATTGATAAACAATCAATTGAAGTGACGCATAAGTTTCATCGTAAAGCTACGGCATTAGTGTTGATCATTTTGAACTGTCGTGTCTGAAATCAAAGCGCTATTAGTGTACACATACTACCACGAATGGCATAGTATACACTATGATTCTCATCGACCACATCTGCAAGTTATCCTACATGCGATCACTTGAACACACAACATAGCGTGCAGGCTACATCAGTGCTGGAGAATGTCTCTTGTAGTCGCCCAGGTAAAAAAGAATCAGTATTCTATTGCAAGCAACATCTTCATAATAAGTCAAACCTTGACGGGCTGGCCTGGAGGACAGTGCTCTCTGTACCAGGTCTTGACAAGGGGCACGTCAATTGCCCTCCTGCAGGCGGCGCTGCGCAGGTTGAAGGGGCGAGGGGCCCACAGCAAGGCCATGCCATTGGCAGTGGCGTCCGTGTACAGCTGCCAGTCCGACAGCAGAGGCCCCACCTCGTCAGGTAGCTCGAACTCCTGCACACAGGTCATTACGTGAAGCAGGTCTCACAAACACATGAAACACTTTAAACGCACTTCAACAATTGTTATTGACCAGGTTACCTTATCAGGCCTTATGAAGAACAGTATGTATAGAATAAAAATTGTAACGATTATCCCCAAACAGAACAAAACCACAAAATATCGAAATTGGGCCAAAATTGTGTGGTCAGTATTTCAAAGAAAGATCAAGATACTAATTAAAGAATTATTTTCATTATTCTAATTAACGCACTTTATTTAATCAGGGCAGTTTCAGCAATGATAGCGTACTTCTACACACGATTCCAAAAATAGTCTATAATGAAGGGTTTTTAAAAGTTCTACTTCAATTTTATAGGAACAACGGAAATTTTCTGCATCATGAAACTACTACACATAAAATACATTAGAAGAACATGTCAATGTAATTTTCAGGTGTAACAAAAGTAAGTTATCCCCCTGTGATTGGTAGAGTAGCCTTCAGGACTACCTTGAGTCTAACACCAGAGAACACCTGCGTGACGAAGGGCCTTACCTCATCATCGTCCGGCAACAGATGCTCGCTCTTGACGGTGTTGCGGTGCGAGATGGGGTTGATGAGCGGGTCGAAATAGAAGGCAGGCAGGTCAGGGTCTTCAGTCTTGATGTAGAGGGCTGTGGGCGTGTGGTACCAGGCGAGATGCACGTACTGAGGCATGTTGTTGTATAGGTAGGGGAACGCGATGCGGTACTCAGTGCGGATCTGATGCCGCACGATGATCTTGTTGATGTCATTGAACTCGTTCCAGTCCTCGTCAGCTGGGTTCATGTCTTTGATGAGAGGCTCAAATTTGGGACCACCTGGCAGAGCCATGTTCAGCGCCTGCAATCAAATGAACACAGTTATGTTCAGCACTTGCAATTAAATAAACACAGAGTCATGTTTAGCGCCTGCATTCAAATGAACTGTAAGAGTTATGTTCAGTACCAGCAAACAAATGAACACAGAGCCATGTTCAGCTTCAGATACGAGATGACCACTAAGAGCTACGTTCAGCTCCTGAAATAAATTTACTGGCACTAAGGAGTAAACTTCTGATAACTCTACAGATATTTATCACAGAGAACCTCTCCCTCTATCCATCTATTTATCTTATTCTAAGTCTACTTCAAATGCACCTTTCTCTCCCTTAACACTTCACTGTTTTCTGTATTAAATGCTACTAATTTTTGTCTCTAAATATCCACTTAAGCTCAGCACTCACCTATTTGCTCAGTTTAAAAGTAACTCGCCACACTTGTTTATGTTTACGTGCATCAAACCTCACGTCTCTACCATGTAACTTTTTACTCGAAAGGGTACCCAGCTCTCACATTTTCTTACCTTAGCAGAAAAGAAAGATTTGAGATCAAAAAGATAGAAGTAGTTGTTGTCAGCAACATCGGTGAGGAGCTGGCTGGCGAGTCTGTAGAGTGTGGACTGCATGGGCAACGCCAGCTTCCACTTCTTGTAGGTGCTGCCATTGATGTGATGTGTGTCCAGCAG
The DNA here is from genome assembly GCA_006783055.1 of Trinorchestia longiramus. Classification (NCBI taxonomy): domain Eukaryota; kingdom Metazoa; phylum Arthropoda; class Malacostraca; order Amphipoda; family Talitridae; genus Trinorchestia; species Trinorchestia longiramus. Next base: position 6,099 of record VCRD01003008.1, on the reverse strand, counting down.
CGGCTTATGGTCGTAGAACCACTCGCACACCTGGGAGACGAGCATAGTTACCACATCTCATCAATACATTGCTTAATTAAGACCAATATAATATCAGGGGAAAAGTACAGTATGTCATTTCTGAAACATTCCAGACACACATCTGAAACACTCGAGACACAGCCTAGAAACATTCCCGAGATACAATCCTGAAACATTATGGGAACTATGTGGTGAGTATGGGATTCAACTGTATATACAACGGGAAATATTAGTTCTTTGTAACTGTATCTCCTAAATGCATGTAAACTTAGAATAAGGCAATAGAAACGAGCCGTTTGGCCCATTCTTGGGTTGTTATCCAAGTCCCATGCCGTAAGCATGGGACTTCTGAGCATTGTCTCTGAAATATCCCGCAGAAATACACTTTTCAATGAGTCACACTTACAGGCGCATCTTCTTCCGGATCGAGCTCAATCTGAATGGCTTCGAGCGGTTCGACATCAAGGACGTTGTCGGCGAAGTCAAGGGGCGGCTCCTCGTCATCAAAAGGCGGGAACCTCATGCGTTTGAAGTGACGACGGTCCCTCTTCTCACGGCGCATCATCATCCACATGGTGGACCACTGAGCGATGTACACCGGCTCTATCACCCACGGTATCTCATTCACGAACGTGATGGCACCCGTAATGTGGTACAAACACTGCACAACAGATAATTATTTAAAAGTAAGTACTAGTCGGCCCGCACGTGACAAATTCATGTATTTTTTTAAATAATTGCGTGTATACTATAATTATCATGGGATATTGATACTAAAAGTTTTCATATTGAAGGGGAGAAGGTAAATAATGAAAAAAAGCATGTGTGTTATCGTAATCTGGTGCCTTTGGTGCCCACACACAATGCTTGAAATACATGCACTGCGAAGGTGGAGCTCCATGGACTCGTTTCCAAAGCTTCAATAACTGTGAAACAAGAAGAAGACTGCCAAGTTCTTCACGTCTAAGGTAACAGAAGCAGTTTGAATGCAAGCCTGAGTAAATAAAGTATTCAAGTCAGCTGCACCTCAATGTCAGAATACAGTTTAAAATAATGGACATTTTTCATTCTATGAATTGCGGTTGTCATTCTGAAGATTTCAAGCCTCTTAATTGACAGAATGTATCAAGATGTTTATGATACCACTAAATTAAAGTAAAGATTCAACTCCACCTTAGACAAGTCCATTTGGTGTGTGTTCTATCTCTTGTGTGTCCATATGAAGGATACAGCTTCTAGCCTAGTGAAGGTCATGTTCCAATTCGTAATTAAAATGAACTTAGTGAGGCATGTGTCTTAATATCACACGAGGGTTAAGCCAGGGTCCTGAAACATTACCTGGACATCTCTGATCTGCTCCCAGGGCATGGGCATGTTTTCCAGAAGCTTGAGGACGGCATGAGGCATGAACTTTAGGGCCCCAAGGTATACACGCTTGTCGTGCCTGTACTTCCTGGAGCTCATGTCTCCGTGGTCCCTGATGATCTTACGGATGTGCTCCGGTGGCATTTCTTCTTTCTGCACATCCACAAAGCCAAACTTGCGCTTCTCGGCATACTTTTTGTTGTGTAGCTGCTGCCATCTGTAAGGCATTAGCTAGATTAACATTCTAATGTGCACACAAAATAGTAAAGGTATTTACACGTCTTTAGATGCTTCTACTGCAGAGATATGGTCAGACATTCAGCATGTTTTACATTCCTATTGCTGTGTCTTCTAGAACAGTAAGATGGTGAGAAATTCAACCTGTCGTCACATGCCTACTGCCATGTCCTCCAGTGCCGCAAGATCACCAAACGTTCAACCTATAAATTACATTCAATATAAGTATAAAAGGAAACAAACCGGCGAGCTTTTTCCTGCAGCTTCTCCTGTGAGAGATGCTGCACAGGAGGCACTGAGGGCTGAGGAGGCCCCTGCTGCAGCTGCTGCCTTGCTGCATGCTGCTGGAAGTGCTGCTGTTGTTGCATCATCTGTGTAACACAAGAATATTATGCAACTTTTCATCATGACAGAAAAAAGGAAAAACTATGGCAGTGACATTTAGTACAGGTTTAGTACAAGTTGCACCAATAGCAGTGTAATACAGTACATAAAAATGATAGGTGTACACTTACCACTATGACAGAAGACAAACAATAAATGTTTAGCTAATGCTACACATCATTTTCTGTTACTCCACATGCAAGAAGAAAAAATCAAAACACAGACATCAAAATGATACAAATTTTTCTGATGTGTTTAACTGCTTTGATGCACCCACATACTAGATGCACATCTATGTCATTCATTATAAAATTTAGACAGACATCTAAACAATTAGATATCAAGAGATGCTTCTTATTTGAGTATTTATTCATTATTAAAATAAATTCACATTAACTAATAGGAAAATTATTTTCTTTTAGGTAAAACAGAAGTTGACTAGAGGTAAATAAACATTACGCAAGTCATGATGATACAAGATTGCCATCTACAACTTAGAGGAAGTAAAAATATTCCAATACTCTTCTTTTAACACTAATTAAAATAGGATTTTGTGAACAAAAATAGTGAACTTACACAGATCAAAGATAAAAAATTATGACACATTGCCTTATCTCATATCATCTGAACTAACCAAAACTAAATAACTTATGAGTTTCTGGTGTTCCTGTTGGTTTTGGGAAGGTGACAAATTATGAACATATATTAGAAATTAAAACTTCCAGACCTGAGTAAAATTAGGAAGAAATTTTTCAACCTACAAATCATCACTGGCAATCTAACATCTCTGCCAAAACCTTGCATAAACCAATTGTGGAAGTTTTAAATTTTAAAATACACAATAAACCAGAAATGAGCCCCTTAATGGATGTATACACAGTACCTGCTGCTGTTGGGCAGCAGCCATGTGAACAGCCTGCTGCTGATGCTGAGCTGCAACCTGGTGCTGTGCAGCCACCTGCTGCTGTGCCATGAAGGCCCATGGCGTGCCAGGGATGAGATACGGAGGCAGCGCCATTATTCAGGCGGGCCAAGCAAAATGTTTGGTATCAACAGAACTTTCTTTGTTTATTTGAACCTGCACAATAAATAACCAATGATGAGTATTAACAGCATGAACAACTCATCAAGTTTAAACACATGAGCCTGCACAAAAAATGGATATTGTACACTGTAACAAGTGCTGTTTCACTGCCAGGCAAGACAGAGCTGTATCTTCTTTCCAATATCTTTAGAAGCAATCAACCTTGCAGATTTTTGGCAGTGCATTTACACTCTTCCTATTCTTTATCAACAATATGGACACATTATCAAACATTTTAATCACAAGACTATTCAAAAATGAAAAATGGAGTAGGAAATCTTAACTTATTTGTGCAAACATTAATACAAGTGCATAAATGCATCATAGAATATAATGAAACCACTAGAGCTGATGTAACTACTTGTCATCACAGTGTAGACATTATAGATTCATCAATTTCATTGTTATTATCCAATTTCTAAATTGTACTTAAAATGATCAATATGATGCACAAGAATATTAATTCACTGTTACAAAGAGAAAAACTAATCCTTAATTAAAATTTGTTTTTTTTCATGTGATTGTGACAACTGGCCCTGAAAATACTTTGGTCTGCAAGAATTTTTCCTCATACATTTCATGTAATGCTTGTTACACACAATACCTTTACATCAAATCAAAATAAGTCCATCAATGTATTAGGTTGTTACAAAAATAATGGCCGATTTCAGAAGCCTTCCAGATCTTCGAGCGGCCATTATTTTTGTAACAACCTAATAATAGGGTAAACTTTATTGAGAAAGACACACACTATGCTATGTGCTATTATCCCTAAAACACTGCTTATGTAAATTATACTAGGATTATCTTCACAAAGATAAATATCCTTTGCATCCTTCCTTAACTATTGCTCATATCCTGGAGAAATGACTGCAGGTCAGATCAGGTCACTCCATTTTTGCTGAGAAAGTAGGATTTGTATTACCATATTTTCTGACCTAGAGTTTGTTCCACACATGTGTCTTGGTACATACTATTGCTGGTGCTCATGTGTTCCCCACACACCTTGTATCTACTAGTGCTGGTGTATTGTCTAAATATTTCACACATCTTGGTATCTACTACTGCTGGTGTTGTTCATGCATTCTACACATGTGTCTTGGTATATACTAGTGTTAGTATTATGTATTTCACACATATGCCATGGGGACACATGATACTTCGAGAGCTACGCGAAGCAAAGATTAATAATACAATCAAAGTTAATGGACATGTACTTGTATACGACAAAATATTATAACAAATAAGATGTGCCTAAAAACTACATATCATAGAACACATACATACGAGAAGCACATGACAACAAAAACAGTAAATTACCGAAACAATAAATAAAAATACCAGTATTTAATAATAAACAAAATATCACACAGTTTTAACACACATTTTATATTCACTATGCAGCAGACAGAAACGGAATGCACAAACCACGCTACAAAACGTTTCAGCCATTTGCCGACTGTCATTAGCCGCGGTGACGTCTGAGTATACAATATTTTTGAAGAAAAAATGGTAAATTCGACAAAATGTTTATGAGACGATGAAAAAGCTACTCATGCAACAAAATTGCACAAATATTGTTATGTAGGCTTAGACCTGTTTATTTATTTTTTGAAATTAGATTAAATAAAATTAATTAGGTTAGGAATTTTCACATGTTTAGAAACCAAACAAAAAATAAAACCAACAGAACAAATATTTCGATGAATCATACTTAACATGCGTAGCATCGGTAGGTAAATAATACTGATAGAATCTCATGATTAATGACACTGCTAAAAATTACGATGGACTACTGATTACGTTGGTACGTATTACATGAGACCTGTAGGGCCGCTAAAATATCGTGAATATTTTAGTATTAAATAATATTAAATTTAGTAATATTTTAGAGTTAATTTTCATGCGTATTTCACGTCATTTGAAACTAGTATTTTAAAGTTAAAAATTCAATCGTAGTTCCCACTCCAAATTGTAACTCTCGTTTATAGAACACCATAGTCAACCACGAGCCTATAGGCTAAGTTGTAGCATGAACGGTATCACTCAATGTACCATTCATATTTCTGTAATAGCAATTATCTCATTAAAATATGTTAGCAATTACCTAATTAAATATAAGTTTGCATGTATCTAATTTAATATAAGTATCACGTAATTCATTAATCTCACTAGAGATTGTCGTAAAAATTATTACAGAATTTTAGCCTTGTTTTAGTCTCGTTGGCAAGGTTAGTGACAACCCAGGGATATATATTTTATTTATATTAAATAATCAGATCTGAGCGTTCCAAAATAGAGGACTATTAGGCTGGCAACATTCGCGGATCCTACCCCCGTTTCCGGCCCACATGACTATATATACTTGATCCCACGCCACCGATTTTGTTGCTATCTAGAATCCGTTTTGTGCGTAGTGGAGGTGAGCATTCTATGTCTTAAGTATTGTCAGTCTTGTCTAATTTTTGTTTAACTTGCTGGTGTATGTTCTTTTGTGATGTTTAGAGTATCAAGTGTTGGTGTTGTCATTGAGAATTGTTAGAGCAAAGTCAAGTATTAGGAATTGCCTCGATTGGACAATATTGAAAAATCAGTGACTGTGCTATAGTGAGTGATTCAACAGTGTTCATATGAGCAGGTCAAATCCTAAAGACAGTCTTGTTAATTTTGAGGGGTGGTGCCTGGCTGGGGTTGCCAGTGTTATGTTTTAACAAGTATCAGAAGGTAAGGTTAAGGGAGTCGACTAGTTCACCTCTAGTTGGGGAATTCAATGACAAGACGGGTACTCAGCTTTTGTTTATTTATAGATCCGTAGGGCAGCTGGTGGACAGAAGACATCCGTAGTCCACGAGTGAAAGATATTGGAACTAGAAGTAATGATTGAGAATATGATCGAAAATAGGATCAAGAATATGATCAGCAGTATGATCAGCAGTATGATCAGCAGTATGATCAGCAGTATGACCAGGAATATGATCAGGAATATGATCAGGAATATGATCAGGAAT